>SDVV010003048.1:0-21921 GCA_016164225.1 Gammarus roeselii | reverse complement strand
AGCAAAGTGGCAGCAATAAGCAAGGTAGCAGCAATAAGCAAGGTAGCAGCAATAAGCAAGGTGGCAGCAATTATCAAGGTGGCAGCATTAAGCAAGGTAGGAGCAATAAGCAAGGAAGGAGCAATAAGCAAGGTGGCAGCAATAAGCAAGGTGGCAGCAATAAGCAAGGTGGCAGCAATAAGCAAGGTGGCAGCAATCAGCAAGGTGGCAGCAATCAGCAAAGTGGCAGCAATAAGCAAGGTAGCAGCAATAAGCAAGGTAGCAGCAATAAGCAAGGTGGCAGCAATTATCAAGGTGGCAGCATTAAGCAAGGTAGGAGCAATAAGCAAGGAAGGAGCAATAAGCAAGGTGGCAGCAATAAGCAAGGTGGCAGCAATAAGCAAGGTGGCAGCAATAAGCAAGGTGGCAGCAATCAGCAAGGTGGCAGCAATCAGCAAAGTGGCAGCAATAAGCAAGGTGGCAGCAATTATCAAGGTGGCAGCATTAAGCAAGGTAGGAGCAATAAGCAAGGAAGGAGCAATAAGCAAGGTAGGAGCAATAAGCAAGGTAGCAGCAATAAGCAAGGTAGCAGCAATAAGCAAGGTAGCAGCAATAAGCAAGGTAGCAGCAATAAGCAAGGTAGCAACAATAAGCAAGGTAGCAACAATAAGCTGTGATGTTCATCACGTGCACGAGCGACTTGGCAAACACATCAACATGCCAGCCACCGTAATATTCTCGGCTCATGCAAGAATTTATTAGACACTTTTTCACATAAAACGTCAAATTCAATGTAAAACCAGAATACCTTACATCATCAAGTTGGATCATTGATTGAATGTTGTGTAATAGACTTAAGAATTACTTTGTGAAGCAGCAGAATACTACGAGGCATCTCGTGAATAAAAAATGATTTTTCCAAACATTTCGTGCGGCCCATGCTCTAGTTCCACTTGACGCACTCAGACACTGAATCAGCAACTTAAGGATGTGTCGTAACACACAGATCTGACGTGAACTTGTTCAGTGAACATACGGCCAGTGTTCGTTCCTGTGTACGTCAAGAACTATTTACAAGAAGGATCGCAGAGTGGCACCTCGCTGCTCTGTACCTGTTAACCGCAAATACCTTTGCTAAACAATACGTGCCGAAACAAAGAGACAGGCACGGCAGCCGGGACAGGTATAAAGGGCATAGCTGATCACGGCTCGGCAGGAATTTATAACGTGGATGAGCTCACACAGGAACCTACCTCTCTGCTAGGTCTGCCTTATCACGAAACATAGGGGAGCAGAGGGCAGAGCGTCCTGCGCGGCAACGGAGCGTCTATTGCGCGGCGGCTACGCGGCTAAGGCGCTGCACCTGCGCGGCTACGGCGCAGCACCCTCTACGACGCAGCACTTGCGCGGCTACGATGCAGCCCCGACGCAGCTATGCCGCAGCCCCTGTGCAGCTACGATGCAGCCCCTGTGCAGCTACGACGCAGCCCTTGCGCAGCTACGACGCAGCCCCTGCGCGGCTACGACGCAGCCCCTGCGCGGCTACGACGCAGCCCCTGCGCGGCTACGACGCAGCCCCTGCGCGGCTACGACGCAGCCCCTGCGTGGCTACAGCACTGCACCTGCGCGACTATTGCGCTGCCCCTGCGCGACTATTGCGCTGCACCTGCGCGATTACGGCGTTGAAACAAAGTGGCCACGGTACTGCATACGCTGCTACGCTACTGCATGCATGGCTACGGAGCTGTCTGCGCGGCTACGCGCTGCCTGCGTAGCTAGGGCGCACACAGCGCGACAACGGCGCACCTAGCGCGACAACGGCGCACCCAGCGCAACTACGGCGCTGCCTGCGCGCAACAGAGCTGCCTGCGCGGCAACGGCGCTGTCTGCGCAGTTACGGCGCTGTCTGCGTGCCTACGGCGAGGCAGCGCTGTACTCGCGTCTCGTGGTATGAAAACTCACATCCAACACTCGTATCGTCCGACATTACCCTGCGGTGCTTGCATCCGGTCCTCTTTGCCTTCAGACAGGAGGCAACGACCAAAAATGAAGGGGCAGCGGGGGAATGAGGACAGGTAAACAGGCAAGACTGGCGGACAGAAAACACAGATGCTAGTCCATATCCGCCAAGAAGGAACCTTCAGTACACCATCATAAGGCGGAAGCGTGTCCCACGAAAGTTTTTTCTTTAAAGATTTCACCATATTTTTTTCACTGCATATCATGAATTAAAATTAATTTGCAAATGAAAATGTTCCATAGACACGGAAATGATGCGGAACATATGACTGGGCGGTGTCATGCATGAAAGAAGTCACTCTTGCCTCAATGTGAATCCTTCCCGTCACGCTGGGTGAGAGGTATTCGTTCCTGAAATTTTGTTTCGGAAAAAAATTACAAGTATAAACGAATTAAACCAAAGAAGACGGACAATCGTTGGACGAAGAGTTTCCATGAAGAGAGACAGTTCGAAAGAGTTGCTTATATTTCAGAGTCATTGCCAAGCCTGCGATCTAGGAAATCAATCGATTCCCTAAATCACACGCTTCTCATGCGACTTTAGGTCAGCATTTTTAAGTTACGTGGACAATGTTTGAGGTACTTGCTTACCTTCTTATGTACATACAGATCAAACTGTGCTTACATACACATTATCCTCGCAATAGTCGTTTGTGACCGAAATGATCCACGATTCGCGAGTAAACATAAAATTGGTTCCTCCCAACCTATTCCACGAACATTCATCATGAGCATCTCCATGAGCACAACATAAGCATGCATTCATCTCCGAGTGATTACTGGATGGAAGCGATTGGTTTTATCAGCTATCACACGTCTTCCTAAGCCCTTCTCGTGGCTCAAGTGTGTGAGGCATTGGACAACAGCTTATGATGAGCGCTGACCGCTATCATGAACTAAATGGCCCTCCCACACCATAGGGCCATTTAGTTCATGATAGCGGTCAGGGCTCATCATAAGCTGTTGTTCAATGCCTCACCCACTTAAGCCACGAGAAGGGCTTAGGAAGACGTGTGATAGCTGATAGAACCAATCGCTTCCATCCAGTAATCACTCGGAGATGAATGCATGCTTATGTTGTGCCCATGGAGATGCTCATGATGAATGTTCGTGGAATAGGTTGGGAGGAACCAATTTTATGTTTACTCGCGAATCGTGGATCATTTCGGTCACAAACGACTATTGCGAGGATAATGTGTACGTAAGCACAGTTTGATCTGTATGTACATAAGAAGGTAAACAAGTACCTCAAACATTGTCCACGTAACTTTGAAATGCTGACGTAAAATTCGCGATGCATAATAATTCATTTAACCAATAATGGCGAGAGTTGTCTTGCCGGCTTCCAGTTCATTAATTCTTCAACAATTCGTACAGTACTGGTATAGAGAAGAGGGAGAGGGGTAGTAACGGCAAAGAATACATCATTTCATGTAAAGTTCCCCATAGACCCTATGCCTGATACCAATCCAAATCAGTAGTCATGAATATCGAGAGCCCGGATGCTCAACCAGCTCCCTCTAGCTTCGGTGCTGATCAAGGTCCGCCCGGAGCTTCCATTCACCACAAAGCCCACGAGTACTCCAGGCAACGGGTTGAAGCAATTTGAGCTTCTGTATAGAGATAGGAGAGACAGGTCCACGATGAGTGGGTAAAAGAGCGAGTTGCTGCATCAAAAGATGTCCCGTCAATCGCCTGCTCAATGAACATGGTGGCTGCCCAAAAACGCGTTTAGCAAGAGTCACTAAAATTAGTCGTACGCTCACAGCAGATGCTGCAGACTTTGAGCAGTGCCTCATGTATCCAACAAAACTCAACTCAATAATCTAGGCATCATTTTTGTCGGAATAACGTGACAAAGTTAGGCATGCACCCGCTTCTATCAGCACACAAGGTAGGTACCGAAATCAGGTGCCGATCAACACTCATCTGAGAACTTGGGACTATGCAGCCCAAGTTGTTCATGGAACACGGCACCGAGAAAGGTTTAAAAGAACATTTTCTGCGTAGCATTGATATCTGGATTCAACACGGCACCAATAGAGATTTACAGGGGCATTATCTGCAAAGCATAGATACTATGCTCCAAAACGGCTCCAAGGGAGGTTTAGAAAGACAATATCTGCATAGCATAGATACCTCGATTCAACACGGCAGCAAGGGAAGCTTAGAAGCACATCATCTGCATAGCACAGATACCTTGATTCAACACGGCCTCAAGGGAGGTTTGGAAAGACAATATCTGCATAGCATAGATACCTTGATTCAACACGGCAGCAGAGGAGGCTTAGAATCACATCCTCTGCATGGCACAGATAGTTCATATTCGACACGGTACCAAGGGAGGATTAAAAGGTCACTATCTCACCCAATCGTCAGGCGAGAGGCTGCTCTGTCATCAACACCCAAATCAAATTTCAGTCACATAAACGATAATTCAAATTGCGTTTTAAGAACATTTTGATTTTCAACAACTATCTTCTTATTGAGCTTGCACACTCTTTATTCGTCTGAATAATTTCAACCACGACCGCGCAAATCTATCCGGCGACTGTTCAAGGAAATACATAGACGGAAGTTACGAAGGTAAGTTAGTATAACAAAGTATGCACGGTTACAAGGCATGTTAAGGGACGAGTATCACGCCGATTTTTATTTTATTTAATGTAGATCCAAGCATCAGATACAGTGAAAATCTGAGAACGACTGTACAAACGTTTTTCCTGACATCATCTCACAAAGTAGACGGTTTGGGTCGTAATAAACTGTTCTGAAGAATATCTGTTCACAAACGGTCAACTCCTAGGGGTGATTCTGACATCTCAAATGCCAATTTGTCTGTTCGTAATAACTTTTAACAGTAAAGCCTATTCGAGTACAAAACCTACGACACCTGCTGATACAGAACAATTGGATCATTGTTTATTAACGTTGTAGAGTGTTTTTATATACAAATTACAATAACCTATATTCGAAGCGTGCTTCTCGGTCGTATCGTATCTCCAACAAACGTCACCCATAAATAGTGTCAGCACAGTGAATCTTTGACATCAGTGAAACATTACAACTTAAAAGGTAATTAACAAAAAAAAAATTGATAACCCACCTTGAAGTGAGATTCTGTTCTTCTGAAGGGCACGGCTATTCCTACTGAATAGGAAAAATTCCTACTGCTTGCATCCACGACTGCAGAACCTTGTAATTGAGACAATAAATGTAAAGCGCGACTTCACCTGCCTTGTTCACACTTCATTCACGTCACTGAGAGCTAATGACGCGACACCTCACTAGCACGGAGCAAATGGTCAACTGCCCAGCTCATTCAGTGATCCACCTGAGACAGACGGGAACCGATGTTGTCGCACTCGCATGGTAGTGAATGAGATTAATGAATATCAGCTTAACAATTGACATTAAACATGAATAGCCTAATGTAATACAATGAGTATTCATTTCGTATATACAAAACAACTAATCATGACGACAATGTAGGAAGATATTACCTTTTCAGGGTCGTGTAAGCTGATCGTGGCAATGTTCGCACCTGCAATTTCGTACGTCTGTGAGGGTACTGCATCAAGTTGTTGAACGTTTGGCAGTAACCAGAAGCGAAACGATGCTTGACGAATATGTTAAAAGCAAAGCTTATACATTGACATTGATGAGTTCAAAACAGTATGATCTGTTCACATCAAAGCTTACGATATACTTATTTACCGTGCGCTGTGAGTCAATGAGCGGAAGTAAATTTTTACTTGCATACTTGACGGTAATTAAACCATTTCATCATAACCTGGAAGTGAACATAACATTAACGATTTTTGTAGGTATCTTTGTAAACACTTTAAATTCAATTGCAAGTCAGAACATTAGTTGATATGTTGTAAACAGTTTCTGCATGAATGTTCTCGGGGAACCCACGATTGCAACAAAAAAAATCTGGGTTTGAACTTAAATATATAGTACGCTGCGAAATGTTCATGGACTATTTTTTTACATTTTAACTTGATTTTAGGAATCTACTCAGTACAGCTTATAATCAAAATAGCTGTGTTTTGCATTGCCCATCATGAAGATTTTTGAGAATGTCATAAAACACAAACATTAGCCGGCTTATTCGAGGTAGAAATGTATGAATTGGAAGTGTACATTGAAAGTGTGCATTGACTGGGACGGAACATCCCATCCTGCCGCGACAGGATCAGAGTCGTTGTCTTTGAGTTACTTGGTGATGGAAGATGTAAGATAGATTTTGATGTGTGTTAGGGTCGGTGTTAATTAACAAATTTCTGATCACGATAATTGCGATTTTCTGTGATTTTGATCATCTGATGAAGTTTTTGACATGAGAATATCATTATATCCGATGACACATATTTTGCAAATCTGATGACTTTGAGAAGAATCTGGTTAAATACGTCACTTGTTTATTGTTTATGTTGTTGATTAATTTTGCTGAACAAAATATTTTTTCATATTTAATAAGCACAACTCGCTTACCCTGAAGGACTGTCGAATAGAACTTGATTATGTTAGTTTCAACTAGTTCATAGAGAGTATATTTAATACACATCATTGACTTACACTGTCTACATTTAATTGGCAATGTTTAATGCACATATTCAGTCCTTCTCGCATCACTGATATCATGAACTGGTTTACGAATCCACACTAAGGGACCTCTCAGAATTCCATATGTAAGTGTGCCATCCCTTTGGACGTACACCTCAATATCCTAAAAAAATCTGAGTGAATGCACACTTTCAATGCACACTTACTTTTTAGCAACGTCGTATATTACTGTGCATCACCCAGAGCGCACATTTCCAACGACGGGTTCGCAAATACACACTCAGTGACTAACCTTAGAGCATACTTCCATTTGCGCTTTTCAGTCTGATCAAAATTTCGTGTGCAATGGCTTTCAATGCACACTTCCAAATGCTGTTAATTTTCTGTGAGCAGATCCGTTTCATGAAAGCAGTAGTTGAACATGAACTTAAAATATCCATCAACAGCGTCAACTAGATTACGACGATGCCCGCTTTCTCAAATTAGCAGTACAGTGTTTAATTATGTCAACCAAGACTTTCGAACAGTTGCAGAGAACGGCTAACACATGATGTTTGAATACAGAACTGTTATCGACAGCGCAAACTTGTAAGTTTTTTATAGGGCTCTCGATTTTGCTATTAAATTAGGCAGACACAAATTGTAGGGTTTCGGTGTATTTTCGTCCTTCGTCATTCAATCAATAGGTCTTGAATCTTTCTAATAAAATCTTGGTAGCTATAATTTCAGAGACGTAAGTAGGCCCAACTTCTTGAGGTCTGAAAAAAAAAATAGGATTGAAGGTCTGGAAAGTTAGGTTTTTATGGTAAAATGTAGTGTCTTCAATCAATAATAATGAGCTATGCGATTTTCTCCCACTTCAAAAAACAGTTCACACCGACTAAGATATTGTCCAAATCATCTGTTTCTTTGCTAATTTTTTTTTTTGTAGACTTGGCACTATGTTACGATAAAAGAGTATTGACTTTCATTTTGTTTGATACAGAACTTTTGTTGTCGGCTTTCCCAACGAGCAGTAAATATGTTGACAATTTTGAACACGCATCTGCGGTTCAATGCTCGCTCTATGCTCTTTTGGGGGAGCACTGACACGCATCTGCGGTACAATGCTCGCTCTTTGCTCTTTTGTGAGAGCACTAACACGCATCTGCGGTTCAATGCTCGCTCTTTGCTCTTCTTGGGGAGCACTAACTCGTATCTGCGGTTCAACGCTCGTTCTTTGCTCTTTTTGGGGAGCACTAACACGCATCTGCGGTTCAATGCTCGCTCTTTGCTCTTTTGGGGGAGCACTAACACGCATCTGCAGTTCAATGCTCGCTTTTTGCTCTTTTGGGAGAGCACTAACACGCATCTGCAGTTCAATGCTTGATCTTGCTCTTTTGGGGGAACACTAACACGCATCTGCGGTTCAATTCTCATTCTTTGTTCTTTTGGGGGAGCATTAACACGCATCTGAAGTTCAATGCTCATTCTTTGCTCTTTTTGGGAAGCATTAACAAGCATCTGCGGTTCAATGCTCATTCTTTGCTCTTTTGCGGCAGCACTAGCACGAATCTGCGGTTCAATGCTCACTCTTTGCTCTTTTGGCGGAGCACTAACACGCATCTGCGGTTCAATGCTCATTCTTTGCTCATTTGGGGGAGCAATAATACGCATCTGCGGTTCAATGCTCATTCATTGCTCTTTTGGGGGAGCACTAACACGCATCTGCGGTTCAATGCTCATTTTTTGTTCCTTTGGGGCAGCACTAACGCGCATCTGAGGTTCAATGCTCATTCTTTGTTCTTTTGGGGGAGCACTAACATGCATCTGATGTTCAATGCTCAAATCATTGCTCTTTTTGCAGATCACTAACACGCATCTGCAGTTCAATGCTCATTCTTTGCTCTTTTTGGGAAGTACTAACACGCATCTGCGGTTCAATGCTCATTCTTTGCTCTTTTGGGGCCGCACTAACGCGCATCTGCGGTTCAATGCTCGCTCTTTGCTCTTTTGGGGGAGCACTAACTCGCATCTGCGGTTCAATGCTCGCTCTTTGCTCTTTTGGGGCAGCATTAACACGCATCTGCGGTTCAACGCTCATTCTTTGTTCTTTTGGGGCAGCACTAACACGCATCTGAGGTTCAATGCTCATTCTCTGCTCTTTTGGAGCAGCACTAACACGCATCTGCGGTTCAATGCTTACTCTTTTGGGGGAGCACTAACACGCATATGCGGTTCAATGCTCATTCTTTGTTCTTTTGGGGGAGCAAAAACACGCATCTGCGGTTCAATGCTCATTTTTTGCTCATTTGGGGGAGCAATAATAAGCATCTGCGGTTCAATGCTCATTCTTTTCTCTCTTGGGGGAGCACAATTACGCATCTGCGGCTTAATGCTCATTCTTTGCTCTTTTTGGGGAGCACTAACACGCATCTGCGGTTCAATGCTCATTCATTGCTCTTTTGCGGCAGCACTAACACGCATCTGCGGTTCAATGCTCGCTCTTTGATCTTTTGGGGGAGCACTGACACGCATCTGCGGTTCAATGCTCGCTCTTTGCTCTTTTGAGGCAGCACTAACACGCATCTGAGGTTCAATGCTTATTCTTTGCTCTTTTGTGGCAGCACAAACACACATCTGCGGTTCAATGCTTGCTCTTTTGGGGGAGCACTAACACGCATCTGCGGTTCAATGCTCATTCTTTGTTCTTTTGGGGGAGTGCTAACACGCATCTGCGGTTCAATGCTCATTCGTTGCTCCTTTGGGGGAGCACTAACACGCATCTGCGGTTCGATGCTCATTCTTTGCTCTTCTGGAGGAGCAATAATACGCATCTGCGGTTCAATGCTCATTTTTTGCTCTTTTGGGGGAGCACTGACACGCATCTGCGGTTCAATGCTCATTTTTTGTTCCTTTGGGAGAGCACTAACACGCATCTGCTGTTCAATGCTCATTCTTTGTTCTTTTGGGGGAGCACTAATACGCATCTGAGGTTCAATGCTCATTCTTTGCTCTTTTTGCGGAGCACTAACACGCATCTGCGATTCAACGCTCATTCTTTGCTCTTTTGGGGAGCACTAACACGCATTTGAGGTTCAATGCTCATTCTTTGCTCTTCTTGGGGAGCACTAACACGCATCTGCGGTTCAATGCTCATTCTTTGCTCTTTTGGGGCCGCACTAACATGCATCTGCGGTTCAATGCTCGCTCTTTGCTCTTTTGAGGCAGCATTAACACGCATCTGAGGTTCAATGTTTATTCTCTGCTCTTTTGTGGCAGCACTAACACACATCTGCGGTTCAATGCTTGCTCTTTTGGGGGAGCACTAACACGCATCTGGGGTTCAATGCTCATTCTCTGCTCTTTTGGAGCAGCACTGACACGCATCGGCGGTTCAATGCTTACTCTTTTGGGGAGCACTAACACGCATCTGCGGTTCAATGCTCATTCTTTGTTCTTCTGGGGGAGCACAATTACGCATCTGCGGCTTAATGCTCGCTCTTTGCTGTTTTGGGGCAGCACTGACACGCATCTGCGGTTCAATGCTCATTCTTTGTTTTTTTGGGGCAGCACTAACACGCATCTGAGGTTAAATGCTCATTCTCTGCTCTTTTGGAGCAGCACTAACACGCATCTATGGTTCAATGCTTACTCTTTTGGGGGAGCACTAACACGCATCTGCGGTTCAATGCTCATTCTTCGTTCTTTTGGGAGAGCACTAACACGCATCTGCGGTTCAATGCTCATTCGTTGCTCCTTTGGGGGAGCACTAACACGCATCTGCGGTTCAAAGCTTATTTTTTGCTCTTTTGGGGGAGCAATAATAAGCATCTGCGGTTCAATGCTCATTCTTTGCTCTTTTGGGGGAGCACAATTACGCATCTGCGGCTTAATGCTCATTATTTGCTCATTTTGGGGAGCACTAACACGCATCTGCGGTTCAATGCTCATTCATTGCTCTTTTGCGGCAGCACTAACACGCATCTGCGGTTCAATGCTCGCTCTTTGATCTTTTGGGGGAGCACTGACACGCATCTGCGGTTCAATGCTCGCTCTTTGCTCTTTTGAGGCAGCACTAACACGCATCTGAGGTTCAAGGCTTATTCTCTGCTCTTTTGTGGCAGCACTAACACACATCTGCGGTTCAATGCTTGCTCTTTTGGGGGAGCACTAACACGCATCTGCGGTTCAATGCTCATTCTCTGTTTTTTTGGGGGAGTGCTAACACTTATCTGCGGTTCAATGCTCATTCGTTGCTCCTTTGGGGGAGCACTAACACGCATCTGCGGTTCAATGCTCATTCTTTGCTTTTCTGGGGGAGCAATAATACGCATCTGCGATTCAATGCTCATTTATTGCTCTTTTGGGGGAGCACTGACACGCATCTGCGGTTCAATGCTCATTTTTTATTCTTTTGGGAGAGCACTAACACGCATCTGCTGTTCAATGCTCATTCTTTGTTCTTTTGGGGGAGCACTAACACGCATCTGAGGTTCAATGCTCATTCTCTGCTCTTTTGGAGCAGCACTAACACGCATCTGCGTTTCAATGCTTACTCTTTTGGGGGAGCACTAACACGCATCTGCGGTTCAATGCTCTTTCTTTGTTCTTTTGGGGGAGCAAAAACACGCATCTGCGGTTCAATGCTCATTTTTTGTTCATTTGGGGGAGCAATAATAAGCATCTGCGGTTAAATGCTCATTCTTTGCACTTTTGGGGGAGCACAATTATGCATCTACGGCTTAATGCTCATTCTTTTCTTGGGGGGGGAGCACTAACACGCATCTGCGGTTCAATGCTCATTCATTGCTCTTTTGCGGCAGCACTAACACGCATCTGCGGTTCAATGCTCGCTCTTTGATCTTCTGGGGGAGCAATAATACGCATCTGCGGTTCAATGCTCATTCTTTGTCCTTTTGGGGGAGAGCTAACACGCATCTGCGGTTCAATGCTCATTCGTTGCTCCTTTGGGGGAGCACTAACACGCATCTGCGGTTCAATGCTCATTCTTTGCTCTTCTGGGGGAGCAATAATACGCATCTGCGGTTCAATGCTCATTTATTGCTCTTTTGGGGGAGCACTAACACGCATCTGCGATTCAACGCTCATTCTTTGCTCTTTTGGGGAGCACTAACACGCATTTGAGGTTCAATGCTCATTCTTTGCTCTTTTTGGGGAGCACTAACATGCATCTGCGGTTCAATGCTCGCTCTTTGATCTTTTGGGGGAGCACTGACACGCATCTGCGGTTCAATGCTCGCTCTTTGCTCTTTTGAGGCAGCACTAACACGCATCTGAGGTTCAATGCTTATTCTCTGCTCTTTTGTGGCAGCACTAACACACATCTGCGGTTCAATGCTTGTTTTTTTGGGGGGGAGCACTAACACGCATCTGAGGTTCAATGCTCATTCTCTGCTCTTTTGGATCAGCACTAACACGCATCGGCGGTTCAATGCTTACTCTTTTGGGGAGCACTAACACGCATCTGCGGTTCAATGTTCATTCTTTGTTCTTCTGGGGGAGCACCAACACGCAATTGCGGTTCAATGCTCGCTCTTTGCTGTTTTGAGGTAGCACTGACACGCATCTGCGGTTCAATGCTCATTCTTTGTTTTTTTGGGGCAGCACTAACACGCATCTGAGGTTCAATGCTCATTCTCTGCTCCTTTGGGGGAGCACTAACACGCATCTGCGGTTCAATGCTAATTTTTTGCTCTTTTGGGGGAGCAATAATAAGCATCTGCGGTTCAATGCTCATTCTTTGCTCTTATGGGGGAGCACAATTACGCATCTGCGGCTTAATGCTCATTCTTTGCTCATTTTGGGGAGCACTAACACGCATCTGCGGTTCAATGCTCATTCTTTGCTCTTTTGCGGTAGCACTAACACGCATCTTCGGTTCAATGCTCATTCTATGCTCTTTTGGGGGAGCACTAACACGCATCTGCGGCTTAATGCTCATTCTTTGCTCATTTTGGGGAGCACTAACACGCATCTGCGGTTCAATGCCCGCTCTTTGCTTTTTTGGGGGCAGCACTAACACGCATCTGAGGTTCAATGCTTATCCTCTGCTCTTTTGTGGCAGCACTAACACGCATCTGCGGTTCAATGCTTGCTCTTTTGGGGGAGCACTAACACGCATCTGCGGTTCAATGCTCATTCTTTGTTCTTTTGGGGGAGCACTAACACGCATCTGCGGTTCAATGCTCATTCGTTGCTCCTTTGGGGGAGCACTAACACGCATCTGCGGTTCAATGCTCATTCTATGCTCTTTTGGGGGAGCAATAATACGCATCTGCGGTTCAAAGCTCATTCATTGCTCTTTTGGGGGAGCACTGACACGCATCTTCGGTTCAATGCTCATTCCTTGTTCTTTTGGGGGAGCACTAACACGCATATGGGGTTCAATGCTCATTCTTTGCTCTTTTTGCGGAGCACTAACACGCATCTACGGTTCAATGCTCATTCTTTGCTCTTTTTGGGCCGCACTAACATGCATCTGCGGTTCAATGCTCGCTCTTTGCTGTTTTGGGGCAGCACTGACACGCATTTGCGGTTCAATGCTCATTCTTTGTTCGTTTGGGGGCAGCACTAATACGCATCTGAGGTTCAATGCTCATTCTCTGCTCTTTTGGAGCAGCACTAACACGCATCTGCGGTTCAATGCTTACTCTTTTGAGAGGGCACTAACACGCATCCGCGGTTCAATGCTCATTCATTGTTCTTTTGGGGGAGCACTAACACGCATCTGCGGTTCAATGCTCATTCATTGCTTCTTTGGGGAAGCACTAACACGCATCTGCGGTTCAATGCTCATTTTTTGCTCTTTTGGGGGAGCAAGTATACGCATCTGCGGTTCAATGCTCATTCTTTGCTCTTTTGCGGGAGCACAAACATGCATCTGCGGTTCAATGCTCGCTCTTTGCTCTTTTGGGGCAGCACTGACACGCATCTGCGGTTCAATGCTCATTCTTTGTTCTTTTGGGGCAGCACTAATACGCATCTGAGGTTTAATGCTCATTCTCTACTCTTTTGGAGCAGCACTAACACGCATCTGCGGTTCAATTCTTACTCTTTTGTGGGAGCAGTAACACGCATCTGCGGTTCAATGTTCATTCTTTGTTCTTTTATGGGAGCACTAACACGCATCTGCGGTTCAATGCTCATTCATTGCTCCTTTGGGGAGCACTAACACGCATCTGCGGTTCAATGCTCATTTTTTGCTCTTTTGGGGGAGGTATAATACGCATCTGCGGTTCAATGCTCATTCTTTGCTCTTTTGGGGGAGCGCAAACACGCATCTGCGGCTTAATGCTCATTCTTCGCTCTTTTGGGGGAGCACTAGCATGCATTGGCCATCCAATGCTCGGCTCTTTGCTCCCTTACCGGAGCCCTCGTCTATTTTTCACAGCAATGGATAAATGATTGTTTTTCTCACGAAAGCAAATGTGGTCAAAACCTCCTTCAAGCGGTCCTGCGCCTTAATGCTGTCATGCACCTATGTGCTGTCTTCCACCTAGGTCCTTGCTGTCTTGCACCAAAGTGTTGTTTTGCACCTAGATGTTGTCCTGCACCAATGTGCTGTCATTCACCCAGGTGCTGTCTTGCACCGTTTGCTATGGCCTTCAATAATCTCCCATGGCTGTCTACACACAACGATTTCCGTGATTTTATTTGGCCTAACAACAATCATGCCATCTTGCAAGGAAGTGATGTTGTGCGGAGTAAATAAATGATGTCCAGTACATACGTACAATGTTTCACGTTACCTCCTGAGGGCTAGCAACCGCGATTGCTCTATGAGGCACCTGCTCTTATCACGTAACTGCAGTAACAAAACATCTCCTGAGGGCTAGCAACCGCGATTGCTCTATGAGGCACCTGCTCTTATCACGGTACTGCAGTAACAAAACATCTCCTGAGGGCTAGCAACCGCGATTGTTCCATGAGGCACCTGCTCTTATCAAGGTACTGCGGTAACAAAGCATCTTGTTGTAGTGTACCCTGGAGATATCCATTGCTCCCACCAAGACTTGTATGGTCAACGAATAAGTTGTCATGAACAACCCGCGCGAGTGACGTGTTGTCACTACGTCATATCGAATGAACATTGAAGGAAGGGTAAATGTTTGAACAAATAATATAAAACATTGCTAAAAGAAAATATTCAGTTTATATATGCAATTTACATCCTAATCTGGATATTTATCCCATGTTTACGTCGGAAGGCGCAACGTATATAGATGCACCGCGTGCACGCTTCTGAACTTGTGCATTCGGGATGACGTTGCAGCGCATAGACCAGCTGCTGCAGGTTTTAAAAGATTGCTACGTAGTCTAGATACAGCAAAAAATATCATGTGAAAGATCATTGACCCTCTTGGGATAAAAAGACCGCCGCTATCTGACAAGATGGCGCATTTCGAAGGCACTTATTGGGTCGTTGCATGTGGGCGATGTCTCCGGCTTGTCAGCGCGGCAAATAGAAACTTCAGTTTCGTATATGCTACATTTTTAATATTCTGTTTGCGAGGATTGGGAAACGGATTTCAAAATGACAGTAAATTTGAACGTATTTGGGTGACGTCGCCATGTCCTATTTCACTCCGGTTTCAGCATCATCAAGCACCTGGTCCCTTGCTGCGTCAAAATTCAAAAATCCACTTTGTTCTGACACGGAGGATGCTGAAGCCTGTTGTAACTCAAACAATTGAGGAAGAGCTCCTCTCTCACCAATTTTTTAAACAGTGTAAAATAATAAACTATATCGAAAGCTTTATTGGGTTGGCGTATCCGACTGCAGTGTTAGCCTCTGATGCTGCATGTCGCGAGTTCGAGCCCCGGCATTGACACGGGGGTATTGTGGCAGGAGATTGGGGTCCTCCCCCTCTGTATCAGCATAACTTAGCCACCCTCTTAATTAGGGGAAACAGCCGTATGTCTATACATACATACAAGAAACTCGGTAAATGAGAAGGGTACCTAATTTAGCATTAGGCTACAGTTTTGTCAATGTTTATATCATCATTTGTGTTCCATGACTCGCCTTGATGCCAAATTTATTACCTTCCGTGAACAAGTACGTTTATAATCTTGGGACAATAACCTGCTCAAGAACGTTTAATATTGAGATAGTAATAACAATGGGACGCGAACTATTAAAGTCCAACACGTCCAATGCTCTGTACTCCAACAGAGGTATAACAATTACACGCATTACATGCCAGGGCAATTGCTTGGCTTCTATGCAGCCAGACATGAAACAATTAACACTTCTACAAGCCTGTGAGAAGCATACACCTTTCCATAAAGGCTATAGTTACAGTTGCATCCTAGTTTTTGAATCCTCTTAAAATGGTCTATACACGGCCATTGTGTATATCTCACGATGAACAGGAATTCTGTCAGAAGCAATATTCCGAAAGTGTTCTTGCCAGACTCTTGCAATGTCACTCGCATCTGATACTCCTGCTACAGTGATGGAAATGATTTCTTCTTGGGGCTGTGACCAAATGTATTTCCCTATGTCCTTGGATTTACCTTCACGTAACTTTAGTAGCAGTGTCTGCGCCCATCTTGTTGCTCATTCTCTCGTAAAAGAAACAAGTTTCCTACAAAAATTGGATTTTTCTATTTGTATAGTCACAGCAAGCTGACTTCCACGTTGGCTCCCAAAAATATTTTACTGGACACTGTCTTTTATATCCTAATTCAATTCCTATACCTGTTCATTATATTCGGAAACATCGTGTTTAATTAGAAAGAGATGCCCGTGGTATTCATGGGGGTGTACAAGGTTTTTCTTGATCAGAAAATGCACATTGAATTAGGGGTGCAATTGAATTGAGCAATGTAATAATAATGTTTCCATGTCTGATATGCTCGTCATCGGACAATTTAAATACGTGGGCCCGTGCAACCAATTAAGCCGCTAAGAATTTTGTTTTCAACTCCCTCATTCACTTTGAGCAACCTGTTAGGTATATTTGTGGGGAAAAATCAAGTTTTGTAGTGAATCTTTCCATAGTCACCTTGTTCTCAAATTTCCAGCTCATTACTTTCCCCTTAAGAGAACCTAAGTTCTTCACACTTGCAATATTCAAGTTCAAAGTTGAATGACGAAGTCGCGGCCCGTAGCCATTTGAAGATGATTTTCGACATATAACATCTATTTTATACAAATTCGTGGATGGAAATCAGAATCATATAATCCTATTTAAAATTATAATAATCATTTTACTAATACACGAACGAATTAAATTGATAAACTCTGATTTTGATGTCGTGGGCTCTGTAAATGGAGATAAAAGAATGTTCTTCCATTGACCATGTAAACCAAATCCTTTTTATCAGCATAATTATTATGATTATTGGTAACGAATAAATTTAATGTAATATATTTTCTATATAAATTCAAAGTTGCTAGGAAAAGTATGCTTACCCTGACATTATTTAGGTGACAACACTAAAAACCATTGTTTTTAATGAAACAGTATAAATAATAATACAAATAATTGCTTCAGTAAAAATGATCAGATCCTAGTAGTTTATTCGATACACTTGATTTATGGCAGTCGAATTTTTATTTATCTCCCAAGGTACGGCATAAAAGTCAAATCTGGGTATACATTGCAAAAAATTTTGTGTACGTACAGGACACGGATTATTTTCCATCTTGGGTGTACAATATTTCTCCCCATCGATCTAACATAGGGGACCAAGCGAGCGCGTCGCCATTGCCAATTGCAATGAGGATTTTATTGCTGAAGCTATTACTCTGGTCATGAGGCGATGCGTCGCCCCACGATGATCGAAATAATTTATTAAGAGATATTCTCATATGCTTGTAACTAATTTACTTCGATCAAACGTTTTAAATTTGCATTTCCAGTTAATGTTGGCTCATATTGAAATGTCCCTGGTTGATTTGCGTCAAACTTGTTTGCCATGTGCCAATGTTTGTGAGTGTGGAGTTGAAAGTTGATTCGTAGTCGGGCTCTTGTTGGTCTCTGTCTGGACATGATGCCCGCTGAGGAAAATGATGACACGCTGTGAGAAGAATAAGGCTTAGGGCAGGAGATGAAGGGGCAGTAGCAGAGGTATTACTAATGAAAAATTAGAAGGTAATGCAGAGGGAGAGCAAACCATTACTATCTCTGAGTATAGAGCAGAAAAAAGGAAGCAGGGAACTTGGGAATGGGAAGGTACTCGCGGCTCGTTTACGGCTCTGGGATTAGAAGAGTGATGGCAGAGGAGGAGCTGAATGGTACTATGAGGAGAGGTGGACCGCCCTACGGGGGAGTCTGCATTAACTTCGCGTTGGGACTCCGGTGGAACATGGAAGCTAATAATGATAAATGAGGAGAGGAAAGGGTGGAAGACCATGACTAGGAAAGGTGAACATAGTGGCAAACTGTTGGGAGAAGGAATCGGAAGTGGTAACTTGAATGAAAGCAGGGAATGGGTACTTGGAATCCAGGCAGAGGTGGTGATCCTTAGTTAGTAGAGGGCAGCTAACTGTATTTTTCAGGGCTGGAAATGAAGCGGAACTCTGGGTCTCTAAAAGAAGGTAAGCTTCATTGTCAAAAGAATGTATGGAAAACAGTGTGCAACTATCCAAAGAATGGGAAAGTCTAAAAGGGAGTGGAAGAAAGAACAAGCTTTGGTGGTGGCCTTTAGAACCCAAAGCAGGATGGCATGGCAAAAAGAAAATATTGAATAGATTTCACCTTGATATCTTACCTCAGTGACCTCAAAATGGCCCAACACACCATCAAAGCCAAAGTGCAAGTCAGAAGGCACTAATGTCACATCAGACCAGAATTGTGAAAGCAAACAAATAATTTGATAGAAAAAATGGTGTTTCAGGCAACTGACTTTCAGCAATTCAGTTACTTACCTGTCACCACATGAAAAACTTGCATAAATACATTATAACATGCATATTGAAGTTCATCATCAGGCTGGCTAGTCATGTACCAACATCAGATGAGCAAGAAGGAAACACTATTCAGCAGAATCGGGAGCCAAGAAAACTAACCATGCACAATTTTTCTGTATTTTATCAGATCTGCCCACTGCCCTCAGTGGCTGACCAATAACAGAACACAAATGACAAATCCAGGCACCTCAAACAACTACCATAAACCATATCAGAATGGCAATCAATGTGTCTGGTCCATCTTCTTTGAATAATTTCAAACAGCCTGCAGTCACCACAATATCCAGCATTCCAATTTTCTGGAACTTGCTCAATAAGTGGAGAAAGGAAGAAAAAATGAAATTCTACTACATTGGATGGGGAAAGAGTTGGAAGGAGTAGGTGGAGGCAGAGGCTCAGAGCTTGACTCTGGTGCCAATGAGGAGGCCTCTGGTTAGAGTGTGGGTACCAGTGGTGGTTTGGTGGTGATAAACTTATGTGGAGACTGATACTTCCAGCACAAGTTCAGTGGGGTCAGTGATTCAGGGCCTGGTTGTCACTCCTTGCAGTGGATTGGCTTCTTTGCTGCGGTCCACTCCTGGGAATGCTGGTGCTTCTGAGAAATGCTGCCTGCCCTTGTCTTCAGCTGCATCTCTTGTGGATTAGCTGTCCATGCCTATGCAGTTGGCTGTGGTACCTGGTGGCTTTGCTGGCGTGAGTGTGCAAGGTTGTGAGGGCGGCAACTGGGATGCTAGGTATGCTGGTGGTCTTATGGACAGCTAGGCTGCTGTAGCAGGTGTTGGTTCAAGGTGTAACTTTTGTCTTAATGAGCCGAGTAAGTAGCCTGTTTTTTGTGGTGTGTTGGAGGAGTTTTTACTTGAAGATCCATGTGATTGGGTATTGAAGAAAGTATAATTGATGCTGTTCTGTCAGATTCATTTGGTTCTCTAAGGTGTATCTGTTGTCACTGTTGAAATTGCGAGGACTGTTCTGAGACAGTTGACCATCTCCAGGAATTATTTGCTCAGTTGCTGGTGGCAGTTGGAGTGCTGGATGGCAGGTTAGTGGTATGGTGGCTGGTGTGATGTGTATATGCAATTGTGAGTCTACTCAGGAAAGTCAACCAACTGGTTGTCTTGACAGCTGTGGCACTGATGGTTCCTCTGTCATTTGGCTGTTTAGGAAGGATATCTCTGAGGAGGTGAGAGAGCTGAATGAGAGGTAAAAGAATGAGTGCTAAGTTATGGCAAGAGATTTGGCTTGTGAGACTGTTGAGCTGGTGGAAGCAAAGTTTGACATGTCCTAGGCATACCACTTTGATGTGGTCTAGATTGGTGGTCAGAGCAAAGGTGATCAACGATGATACCAAGCACAACTTACTGTCTTGGGCCCCTAGGCTGAAGAGCTTGGATAGTTGTAGGAGTCTTTTCATTCAGAAAGACCTTGCTTACAGGCAGAGAGGCGAGTTGCTGCTGCCAAAGAGTTGATGTCAGCAGGCAGAGAGGCGAGGCTGCTGCCAAAGAGTTGATGTCAGCGCTGGTTGGGGTGGGCCGGGTCATTGTTTGACTTGTTTCCCAAGGTTATCTGGTTGGGCACCGCACTGGCGGTGGTGTTTGGGGCAGTGATGGTCACCCAGTCTATATTCTACGTCGTGACCATTGTCTGAGACCAGAATGGATGATTGAGTGATCGTTGTTGTCACAGACGTAATATACTAACCGATTGTTCATGTCTGGTGGAAAAACTGAAGTTGTCGTCCTTATCCAGCAGCAGACTTGTGGTGTTGTGCTTGTCCTGAAAGCAAACAATTTGTTGTTGTCCCGTGTTTATTATATGGCCTAATAATGCCGACTTACCACTTGTTCATTTTTGTAGATCAGCTCTCAGGTTCACGCTCCACTACCGCCGTAAGAGACAAAGGTAAGAGACCGCCACATTCATACTTGTGCCAATTTATTCTATTTGATATTCTAAATTTTAGATTTTTGAAAATTCAAATCAAATTGTATATGGCTGATGTTGGCCCAATGAAAGCCTCAATTGATGTCCTCTGGTGAAATCAGTCTTATTTTTTAGTTTCTTATAAATAACCATTAGATTTCCAGCTGAACTTTTGTTTACTCCTGTAATGTAAGGATAATAGCAGATGATGCTTTTCCAATGACCTCAGGACTAGTTGAGATGTGGATTATTACCCATAAACTATCTTGAAATGAGACAGTAAACAAACAAACAGCTGATCGCATGGCCCGGCTAGAGCTGTAACCGTTATTCATTTAAAACTATTGAAATATGACACATTTCACCTCAGGACATCAATTGAGGCCTTCATTGACCAAAGACAATTCCATCTAACTTGAAAAAAATTAACTTACCACTATAGCTACATAATAAAGTTATTAGGCAAAAGTTAAATTCTTCCTAGTGAATATGGCTGTAGTGGAACATGACCTGGAGAATCTCTGATTTGGATTTGAATAAATTAGGTTGCAGCTAATACACCTTTTTGGAAGAATGGTTTTCACTTAGCATTACTGGAATTTATAAATATTACTTCTAAATAACTGACACAAAAATTGAAGTTTACTACACTTGCTGAATAATCATTGGATTTCACTATAATTAAGTGATTTTATCCAATCTTTCGTTGCTTCTTGAATGAGAAAAGACTGTACAGTAGTTAACCACAGCAAAGGGCAATTCAAATTTGAGCAATCAAAAAATGAGGGACATTACTCTTACTATACGGTCAGCAGTGTTTAAATGTCATAATATGATACCCAGACTACTGCTAGAGTGTGAAATGTGGGATATTTCAGGGATCTGAGACTGTTGGAGTCTGTGCAGTGGATGTGGACCAGGGAGATTGATGTGCTGGGTGGAGTGTACTATGGTGAGCGGCTTAAAGCAATGCAGTTGTTTTCTGTGAGGAGGAGGTTGTTGCGTTCTGATCTTGTGAAGTATTGGAAGATTTTTCTATGTTCTCTTGATTCAGGTTTGTCTGCTCTGTTTGAGAGAGCTCCGGATGTTGGCACACGTGGGCATTCTTTCAAGCTGGTGGTTCCTTGCTGTCAGACTGATTATAAACGCAGATTCATTTATTCTTGCTGTGTGCAGATTTGTAACCGGCTCCTTGCTGATGTGGTACAATGTGATTCACTTTGCCGCTTCAAGAGGGCCCTGGCGGATAAATTGGGGGCAGTGTTGTATGAGTTTTGCTAGACTCAATTTGATGTGATATTGTGGCTTTGTTTGTTTTGCTGACAGTTGTGTGCAGTTGTTGACTGTCGTCATTGTTTTGTTTTCTTTGGACCTATTGAGCGCATTCCCACCAGTGTCCTACTGCAGTGCTTGTACCGTGCTGTTCTTTTTGATTGCTGGCGCGCTGAGATGTACTGCCTACCATGCCTGCGTGCTCTGTTGGCAGTGCTGTTGGGGCTGTTGAGGGC
>SDVV010003047.1:0-21922 GCA_016164225.1 Gammarus roeselii | reverse complement strand
AGAAGGTTGAATGTTTTCGAGATGAAATGTTTGAGGAGCATGGCTGGAGTAACGCTGAGAAACCGGATCACCAACGACGTGGTTCGAAACAGAACAGGGATAGTGAAGAAGTTGGAGGACAGAGGGATTTTGCGTGTTCTGAGATGGTTCGGGCACATAGAGAGGATGGATGAAGGGAGATTGGTGAAAAGGGTGATGAATGCTGAGGCGAGTGGTCGCAGGCCAAGAGGTAGACCAAAGTTTGGGTGGATGGATGGTGTGAAGCAGGCGTTGGGAAGGAGAGACATGAATGTGGAGGTGGCGAGAGAGCGTGCAATGAGCATGCGTGTGTGGAAAATGGTTGTGAATGGTTGATTTTGACGCTGCTCTGATGTGCTTTCCCGTTCATGGCACACCGCTGTCGGGATGGTCGTGGGTAGGGGGTTCCGGTTATTATGACGCAGCGGGGGTAAACCAGTGAAAGCTGTCGGGCCCTGCTGCTGACGACGGATCCTCAGACTGCATTCGTGACCCAGAGTGTATGTTGTGGGGGTAACGACCTGACCCTTTTGCACAAAAGGGCCGAGTTGTGTGAGTGTGAGCGTGTGAGGTGCGCCTTGCCGCCGGCCACCCCCTTTCTGCGGGATGCGGCCTAGCGTCTGTATCTGTATGTATAGGAAGTCCATGTTTTCTGCCAAGGGGGAGATTGCCGCATTTGCCGCCTAAATGTAGGTTACACCTTTGATCAAGATCAGCAACGAGTCTGTATCCGAGTAGATGAGCACAACGTTGTGAATGTAGCGTGGTTCCAGTGTGTGTGTCATAAAAGAAGCTGTCGACTTTCGCTTTAAATTCTGTTTGGAGCTGATGAGATACATATCTATGATACCTTAGGTAGCTGTGTGCAACTTCAATTTGCTTAATATCTATCGGATTTTTTTAATGCAGGGCAGGAGGCGATGTATTGCATTACAATGCAAGTCATGTTGCATATCTGCAATTTTTCATCGTACAAGAGATGATTTTTGGGGTAGTTGGAGTAGACCATGTATCCAGCCAGAGGAGCGTGCCGCATTTTTCCGACTCATTATCGGCTATACCTTTAAACTGGAATAATACCTACCACATTTCAATGCTACCCATACAGTATTGCAACTTCGTTGCATGTCATGTTGCATACATGCATTTCAATGCTAGCTATTCGAGGTAAATTTTAGGATATTGCAAACATAGATTTAAAAGTTTTTTTTTATTGATAATAGATTTATAACACGTTTTTATTGGGGAACCACTTGGGTTCATCATTTATACGAGAACATAACTATTCACTCCAAAAATTTGATGTGAGCAACTTGGTGAATAACATAAGTAATGATTTTTGACCGCCGTCTCTGGTCATAGCTCGATCCTCGGTATCAGTGGCACTCGAAGGGTATTTATCTACGATAAGTATTATTTTCTTACCTGAAGATGTCGGCTTATCATATCGGTATAGAATTTGTCATCTGGGTGTGGTTTTTCTCTGATCTGTTGAGATTCTAGACAAACGCTCTTTGAACACATTTTAGATAAACGGCAACCTCTGGGAGAAGTTTACCCAACACTTGCAATCCTTTTCTTGGAACCAGAACTTTGTTTTAGTCTTCAGCGAGCTTTTTCTCGACGCTAGTTTTTTAATTATAGTTACATGTTTATGACATAGAATCGTTTCAGGTTTTCTCCTACCTCTGCCAACATTTCCATTCATAATATTCCCGCAGATTTCCGAAACATACATAATTCTTCTAGCACTCAAGCGTTTGAGACATGATTCTCTCTCTCATCATGTTACACAACCAACAATTTTGAAACAAAGTCAGATTTACATTATATTTTTTTGTGCAATTTTACACTTCTTATACATGATACACTTTCAATACCCCATTTGATAATTCGGTTTCCTTCAACTTCAACAGGTTTTTCTTCACATGACATCTCCTCAATATCACTATCACACGTAACAATATCACTGTCACTGGTATCCATTCCACTTAAAGTATCCCACGTTTATCCTATATTTTCATTATATTCAATTTCGTTTCAGGTTTGGGTGTACTCCCTCAATTTCACCCAATCTTTAAACGTTTTACGTTTGGTTGTTAGTGGCATCGCACTTTCGCTGTTGAGCACTGTCTATATCATTATTTTAGAAACTCAAGTCCGGTTTACTATGTTCTATCAATACACCCGTTGCATCCTTAGAGCTTGTATTTCCTCGTTCAATTTTTAGATTATCATATCAAATATAATGGTGTCCATTGAGATGACGCTGGGCAACATCCTCCTACACCGCAAGCACTCCGTTAACTGAATAAGTACATGTCTGAGTCCAATTTTAATATATACTTTTTTACTTGCATGTATACAGGGTCGTTATTCTCACTGTGACGGCATATATGTCAACACAATGCATGTCCATGGTGTTAGCCTCACTGTGGCGGCACATGTGTCGACACAATGCATATATACAGAGTCGTTAGCCTCACTGTGTCGATACCATGTAGGCATTTACACACATTTTGTACAAAGGGAGCTCGCCATACACTGCCAGATGCTTTAATACCTAGGCAATCTAACCTAAACTATAGAGCAACATCCCTTGCTTATGTTACGAAATATTTAATGTGGATCAGCTTTACGTCATGTTACGTTAAAAGAACCAATCATCCTAACCTAACCTATTGTTTAAAAGAATAAGGTAATTTCGATCGACTTTTTCTTGCATGCATATTATCTTCCGTGTTTTAGGTTTAATGCATAACAAATATCTCTACTTTACTCTACACATTGATCTTTCCTTTGCAGTTTTGATACGCATCTCCAATTTTGTATCTAGCAGGATTTCATCTGTTTGAATGTTATACATATTTGCATATGATTCTTGATGTTTATTTGACACAATTTCTAAAACACTTATACATGTTATTCACACCCATCAAAAACCTGACCTAACCTAACTCATGTACGACATTCAGTCATTGATATATACAATGCATAACAAATAACTCCACTTGACTCTACATTTTGATCTGTCTTTTGCAGTTTTGATACGCTCATCCAATTTTGATCTAGTAAATTTCATCTGTTTCCATGTATAATTTCATCAATGTTTAAATGTTATAGCTTTATTTTTCATGTGATTCTTGATTTTTTGATTTGATACAATTCTAAATCACTTTTACATGTTATTCACACTCATAAAAAACCTAACCTAACCTAACCTGACCTTAAGTATGGTACCAAACCTAACTCATGTACGGGATTTAGTCATTGACATATACATATGAACCCCCTACACGGTTCTTTATCAATCTTTCACCTTATTCTTTCTACTCCGTGGTCACTCTCGTCTCATATAAGTTAGCAGAGAGGACAGATTTTCAATCTTGGATGGATTGAATGTCACAAGTAATTCATATTTGTTTCCATCATCATACAAACGGACACAGCGTCTCACACAATGTTTTATTTTCCTTAGATAGCTCGTGGCACTACATCCTTTGACGACTTGTACTGTCGATTTGCCTTTTCTTGCTTATAATTTTCATATTCTTCACGATGATTTTGTTTCAGATGTCGCCATACATTACTTGTGGATTTATGTTTATTCAATTTTATTTCTTTCTGGCAAAGTTTACATACCCCCATCACCCCGTTACTTTCGAACAAACAAGCTCTCAAGCCCTACCCCATCTTCCACAACAGAATCACAATCTTGACTGAGTAAGATCTGATCGGACTCTGATTTCTATCCTACCACACAGTCAATGTTATCTCCGACTGACACGTTATTTGCAATTCATCGCTTAACCCTTGAGTTTTAGGATATTATGAACAATTGTTTTAGGATTTACATAGTTTTATTAGTATTTATTAGTATTAATTACAAATCTTACTGGATGCTTCAATAATTCCAACCTCATAGTTTTGATTTGCATCAGCATGGTGCGTACATACAACCATACCCATCATCACTATGTATCGGTCTCCTCTCAAATTCCTTCATATACTCCAACATATCTGTGATACGAATACGGAAGCCTGTTCCATCCCCGTGATTCCATAAATGTAGATCCCCGCGATTCCATGAATGATCTTCTTCTTCCTCTTTGCGAACTTTAATTATTCGAATCTTCTCCAATTCAATATCCATCCAATCTTTATTCGGAAGAAATTCCATCATATGCTCCAGATTTTTTTTTGCTCCTAGGTAAAATTTATTTTCCAATAACCCAACTTTATTACACTTGTGAAAGTTTTCTGCTTGGATCATATCAATTTTAGGTTTTACATTCTCATTTTCTTTGAACCCTGTTACTTACGACTGAAATGTTTCGAAATCAGTTATCCAAATCCTATTTTCTTTATTCTTCTTCCATATATATTAAATAGTTCCTACTCATATTATTCTTGTTCTCCGCATTTGTAGATAATTGAAATCTCCATCGGTAGTCAAAATGTCCTTGATCCAAGCCAAATCATCTCCGGAGATTTTTTCATCCAACACTCGTGAACAAATTTTTGAGACGTGAACACCCATTTTATCAATTCTAAGACGAAACACCCGTCTCCGCTTGTTCTCCACGTAACACTGAGTCCAATCTCGGCATACAACTAGCTATTAAAATGATGCAGGCTTTTTTCTGCAAAACATTAGGTCTATCATCTCTCGCCTTGGTCATCATCTGTAAAACTCAAAGGTTAGGCGATGAATTGCAAACAATGTGTCAGTCGGAGGTAACATCGAATTGTCTAAGACGGTAGAAGAATATGTTTCACGCATTGCCATAAACCTATCTCGGGAAAAAATGTTATATTTGTGTGACAGAATGGTAGGATATAAATCAGAGTCCGATCAGATCTTTCTCAGACAAGATTGTAATTCTGTTGTGAAAGGATGGGGCATAGCTTGAGTCGTCGTTTGTTTCCAAAGTATTGGGGTAACGGGGGTTCGTAAACGTTGCCAGAAAAAAAATATAATTGAATAAACATAAATCTACGAGTAATGTGTGGACACATCTGAAACGAAGTCAATGTCAAGAATATGAAAATTATAGGAAAGAAAAGGCCAATCAACTGTGCAAGTCGTCAAAGGATGTAGTGCCAGGAGCTATTGAAGGCAAATAAGAAAAATTGGTGTGAGACGTTGTGTGCGTTGGTATGATGATGGAAACAAATATCAATTACTTGTAGAGTGACCACGAAGTCGAAAGAATTGGTTAAACTTTTTAAAAAAGAATCGTGTGGAGGGTTCATATGTGTTTAACAATGACTGAATACCGTACATAAGTTAGGTTAGGTACCATACATAAGGTCAGGTTAGGTTAGATTGGGTTTTTGATGGGTGTGAATAACATGTAAAAGTGATTCAGAATTGTATGAAATCAAAAAATCAGGAATCATATGAAAAAAACTATATTATTCAATCAATGATGAAATTATATTTGAAACAGATGAGACTTGCTGGATCAAAATTGGAAGTGCGTATCAAAACTGCAAAGGATAATCAAATGTAGAGTCAGGTGTCGATATTTTTTATGCGTTGTATATATCAAGAACTGAATACCGTACATAAGTTAGGTTAGGTTAGGTTCTTGATGGGTGTGAATAACTTGAATAAGTGTTGTAGAAATTGTGTCCAATCAAACATCAAGAATCATATGAAAATAGGTATAACATTCGAACAATGATGAAATTATGTATGAAAACAGACGAAATTTTGTTATATCAAAAATTAAAAATGCGTATCAAAACTGCAAAGGATTGATCAATGTGTAGAGTCAAGTGGAGATATTTGTTACGCAATAATCCTAAAACACTGAAAATCATATGCATGCATGAAAAAGTCGATCGAACTCACATTATTCTTAGATACAATAGGTTAGGTTAGGTTGGGATGATTAGTTCTTTCAACAAAACAAGACGTAAAACTGATCCGCATTAAATATTTTGTAATAAAAGCAAGGGATGTTGTTCTATAGGTTAGGTTAGGTTGCCTAGGTATTAAAGCATCTGGCAGTGTATGGTAACCCTTTTGCACAAAATGGGTGTAAATGCCTACATGGTATCGTCAGTGAGGCTAACGACTCTGTATATATGCATTGTGTCGACACATGTGCCGCCACAGTAAGGCTAACGACAATGTATATATGCATTGTGTCGACACATGTGCCGCCACAGTGATGATAACGACCCTGTACATATGCATGTAAAAAAAGTTTATATAAAAATTACATTCAGATTTGTACTCATTCAGTTAACGGAGTGCTTTCGGTGAAGAAGGATGTCGCTCAGTTTGGTATGAAAGTATTTTAACAGAAGGGAAAACATGGGGATTTGTGTTATTTGCTGTGTGGAGATAAAACTATGCAAATCAAGCTCCACATTCGGGTTTTAGCGTCATCTCAAAAGACACCAGTATATTGAATATGATAATCTAAAAAATGAACGAGGAAATACAAGCTCATAGGATGCCACTGGTGTATTGATAGAACATAATAAACCGGACTTGGTTTTCCACAATAATGATCAAGACAGTGCTCAACAGGGTGCGAGCAGTAAAGAAAGGGCGATGCCACTAACAACCAAACGTAGAATGTATAAAGATTGGATGAAATGGAGGGAGTACACCCAAACCTTAGACGAAATTGAATATAATGAAAATATGGGAAAACGTGAGATACTTCAAGTGGAATGGATACCAGTGACAGTGATATTGACTTGTGTGATAGTGATATCGAGGAGATGCCATGTGAAGAAAAACCTGCTAAAGTTGAAGGAAACCGAATTATCAACGGGTATTGAAAGGGTATCATGTATAAGAAGTGTAAAATTGCACAATAAAATACAATGTATATCTAACTTTGCTTCAAAATTGTTGGTAATGTAACATGAAGAGAGAGAATCCTGCCTCAAACGTTTGAGTGCTAGTAGTATTATGTATATTTTGGAAATCTGCAGGAATATAATGAATGGTATTGTTGGCAATAGTAAGAAAAAACCTGAAACGGTTTGATGTCATGAACATGTACCTATATTTAAAAAACTAGCGTCGAGGAAAAGCTCGCTGAAGACTATAACAAAGTTTCGGTTCCATAATAGGATTGCAAGTGTTGCATACACTTTTCCCAAAGGTCGCTGTTTATCTAAAATGTGGACTGAGGGCGTTAGTCTAGCACCCCAATAGATCAGAGGAAACCATACCCAGATGATAAATCCTATACCGATATGATGAGCCGACATCTTCAGGTAAGAAAATAATGCTTATCATAGATAATGAACCCTTCGATTGCCACTGATACCGAGGATCAAGCTAAGACCAGAGAGGGGGTCGAAAACCATTACCTATGTTTTGCCAAGTTCCTCACATCGAATTTTCGGAATGAATAGTTATGTTCTCGTATAAATCTATGTTTAAAATATTTCAAAAGTCAACTCGAATGGCTAGCATTGAAATGCATATATGCAACATGACATGCAACGAAGTTGCAATACTGTATGGGTAGCATGGAAATGTGGTAAATATTATTCCAGTTTAAAGGTATAGCCGATAATGAGGCGGAAAAATGCGGCAATCTCCTCTGGTTGAATACATGGTCTACTCCAACTACCCCAAAAATCATCTCATGTACGATGAAGAAATTGCAGATATGAAACATGACTTGCATTGTAATGTAATACAACGCATCCTGCCTTACATTATAAAATGCTATAGATATTAAGCAAATTGAAATTGCACACAGGTACCCAAGGTATCATAGATATATATGTCATCAGCTCCAAACAGAACCTAAAGCAAAAGTCTACAGCTTTTTTACGACACAAACACTTAAACCACACTACATTCACAACGTTTCGCTCATCTACTCGGATACAAACTCGTTGCTGATCTTGTTCAAAGGTGTGACCTACATTGAGGCCAAAAATGCAGCAACCTCCCCCTTGGCTGAAAACATGGACTTCCTATACATACCCAAAAAAGAATCAACTCTTCTACGATGAATCAATAAATGACAGCTGGGACTACTGAAAAGCGAAACAGCTGATGACTACCCGAGTGAAATCATCTGCTTGCAACCCAAGTGTTACAGCATGTTGCTTGAGACTGACGCCACAAACTCAGCTGCTAAAGGTGTCAATTACCAGACACAAGCCAACATAAAACATGAACAATACAGAGACCTCCATAACCAGAAAACCTACACACACTTTGAGACCATAGCCTACATTTGCGCACAATCATGCCAGCTCCAAGCTTTACGCACTATTAAGAACTGCCTCAGTAAATTCGTAAACAAACGTTACTATATCGACGCGTGCACAACTCTTGCCCATGGCCATTCAGACATCTCCCAATAAATCCATTGAAAATAAACATACCGTCACTAAAAAGACGAAAAAGATGTGACTTGGCTGATAAAGTTAATGAGCTTCAAACTGTACGCTCTATTAAAAACTGCCTTAGTAAATTTGAAAACAAACGTTATTTTATCGACGTGTGCACAACTCTTGCCGATGGCCATCCGGACCTTTCCCAAAAAATACAATGAAAATAAACCAACCGTCACTGAAAAGAGGAAAGCGATGTGCCTTGGCTGATAAAACTAATGTAAACAAGGATTCAACATGTATGAGATGTAAGTCGGGTGAAACCTTCTTTGGCGTATGTACTCGCGTGAATGACGAAAAATACGTCAAGTTGAACATGTTATAACCTGTAAATGTTCATAGTATGGAAATATTCCTATGAAACCATGTAATAAAACATGAACATGTTCGATGGTCCCCAGAAGAACGCATTTGAATCATACAGTAACCGACCCCAAATATTTAAAATGATGTAAATAATCCTATGTAACCATGTATCTATATCATAAAATATTTCAAAAATCTTAACCCTGTCCCATTGTCCACAGATATATGGATTGAAACATTCGAAACAGCGTGAAACAGCGCCTCATCAACACCGAAATATCCCTCTGATCCATTTGAGATGCATAGGGTGACTAATGATCTGTTCACCATGAGCAGCTAATGGAATGATTCAGTCACCTAATTTATTTTGAAACATTTTCTACGATCGAAATCTCAAACATCAGAGAAACGATAGAAGGAGTCCAGACTACTCAAATACACATACAACGGGGAAAAAGCGGATGGATTTAAACAAATAAAATAGATTTTTTGCTATATAATACCACGTACAAACAATGGTCCTCACTTATAGAGAGAAAAATTTCAAAATCTGCGTATCATAACAATCGAGCACGAATACCATACATACATACGGGTTGAGTACTAAATAACATTGAAAAACAACCGACCTACGAAACATATTAAAACGATATAAAACTAAGCTACTAAAATGAGTCCTAGACCGCCAATCCTGTTAATATGAATCTTACCGTCACTGTTTCATTGTCCACAGACAATCCGATGGAAAATTCGTGAGTGAATCTGCGCTTCACTAAATGTGTCTTAACATTGTGTCATGATGAATCTCTGAAAAATATAAACATACAATGAGATTTAATAAGAAAATATAGATTTTAGCTCAATAGGGCCACGTACATACAACGGGACTCACTGATAAAGAGTAAGATGTTAAACCTTGGTATGATAACGATTGAGCATCGATATCCTACAACAACGTTAACTACATCGCTCACTATCACCACACAGGACAAAATGTGCGAGCAATAGAAATCATTGAAATATCAAGTAGCCTGTGAAAGTATATAATACGATATAAAAGTAGCCTATTAAGGAAGAGACCTACACAAACAGTCATCCTAATATGTATCTGACCAACATTGCTTCCGAAATAAACCAATTAACAACCCGTCAAAACTCGTGACAAGAGGAGTACACCTCGAGATAGGATCACTAAATGACATTGATAGATTGTGGCCTGTCTTGGCTACCCTCCCCCCCTATCCTACTTCCCTATCCTCGTCCCCAAACCTCCCTTCTCCCAGGCGTCTCTATGTACCTACAGTAATTAACATGAACACAAGAGTAATTGTCTTAACCTACAAGTACAATGTCCGAGATATACAGCGACTAAGTCGGTTACACTAAGAAATAACATACTTCCTAGCAATTACTTTGTCAGAATAAAAAAAATGCGTTCCTCGCTACTGTACACGCTTCCGTGTGACATAGAGCGTGCAAAAATCTGTAAAGAAGTACGTTTTCAACGACAGGGTTCCCAGGTCACGTTTCAGCCACCCCTTAGACCCCTCCACGTGAAATAGGGCGTGCAAAAATCCGTAGAGAAGAACGTTTTCAGACATGTAAATGATACTCGTATCGTCTGTGTATTCTGATATTTCTGTTATTTTGTCAACGTGTCATTTACCTAACAAAATTTTAAATCCTTTGCCTATGAAGAAACCCTGTCGACACGGCGGTTCTCACTGTGCTATGTCCCATGCCTTCTTTCGATTGAACTACAACGCTTGTGCTCCCAAAATGTAAATGTATGTTTATGTGATGCTTTTGGGTAACGTCACGAGTTTCCTAGTGTTACATTACACTCTGAAGATACCTTCTGCCATCTCACCTTGATATATAATATACATTTCAGGATTTGGCTCATGAGTTACCTGGTGCAACCCAATTCCTTGGAGATGCCATTCTGGCATCTCACCTTGAAATATGAAATATTCTTTAGGAAAACCAACCTCATCTCTACTTTTACAGTAGCCTGCTCCAAAGGTGTGATCGGTACAGCGGGGAATATTAACCGTCTTCCTTCCTGCAGCACAGATCTAGGGCAAGACAGTGTTGCAGGGAGCGGAGCGACAAAAGATTGGAAAACCTCCACTCGTCACATCTTCGAGTCTTTGTCATGCTTAGAGTGGAGATGACCATGGTATTTTTTTGTTATGCAAATTTCAGTATTTATATACCTTGTGCCTTCTTTCGATTAAAATTTGTTTTATTTTCAATATAAAAATATAGTTCTGTAAGAATCTTCCGGTTAAACTCAGGAGCTGACATGAATAAAACTTTTGCAAGGAGATGCTCCTCTGACATCTCACCTTGAAATGCGAAATGCTCCTCAAGGAACCACACGTGTGCAGAAGGCTTACTCTTCTGAACACACCGGGGAGAACCACCCCCGGGCCACTGAGCATGGTCCTCCTCAAATCTTTCGGTTTATCAAACTTTCATAACCCAAACGCCTGTTTTGATTCAGACTGTAGATCAGCCACGTGTAGGTCCATCCACATGAGAGGTCCCTCCGGCGTCTCCCCTAAAAGTGCACCTCGAAATCTCATCTCGAAGTGCAGAAGATATATTCTTCTGAACACTCTGAGGAGGACCACCCCTGGGCAACTGGGAGCGGTGCTTCCCAGCTCTTGCGACTCAATCCTAATATGAGTCCCTATGACCCCAACCTCGGGGACGTATGAGTCCACTGAGCGTATGGGCGTGTCCGTCTCTGCTCGACCATCTGAAACATAGGTGCTTCACTTCACATCACTATTTGCCCCGTTCCTTAAATTGTCATCTGGCACTCGACCGTGTTTCCTCCGGGTATGAAATGCTTCAGGTTGTAGTGGGGTGGTAGACAGAAGAAACAGGTCATAGTAGCTGTGGGCCTTCTCCTTCTCTATCATTACAACCAACTTTTTCCTGTATTTGTACGTGAATTTGTTAAGCATCGTGAACTATCCCTACCCTTCTTTCAAGGAAACAACTCGACATGAGCACATGTACTCGTTTTGGCTTTCCTAATTGTATCTAATCTAGCAAGATTTTGTTCTGCCGCTGACCTAATTAAACCTGAAAATGTATGCATTGTATGAGTGGAAGTTTGATGCTTATACCGATTTCTTGGTCTAGTACCATACCATCACCTGACACCCTTCCGTTAAACGCAAACACCTGTATGTGAGTGAGCGTACGGGATAAGTGTTAGTACCGTCTTTTCACCCCCACATTCCAGCTGACGTGCCAAGAGTTAAATGTTTGTGAGATAATTACGATGACGGGATGGATCGTCTTGTGAGCAAAGGCTCTAACAAGTGTATGCGTGTAAACGTATACAAATAAGTTTTAGAATTATCTTGCTATCGACCATCATCGAGTTAAAGAGTCTAGAAATGTATGTGTTTGCACGTAAGGCGATGGGAATTGGGGTTCGCATGGGGATGAATGTAAGGATTGTCTGGTCTTTGGCTGTACCCCAGCTAACAATCAATGGATTATATGGATGGAAGATCATTGAGATTGGTGGTTATCAACCACCCTCTACGAATTGTATGATTGCAGATTCATGCGTAGATAATTGTGAGCATTGTCTTGCTTTTAGACGCCCTTCAGCTAACTAGCTAAGAATCGTGTGTGTCTTCGATGAGCGGAAGATTGTATTCCAATCGACAGCCTTCTATCTACAGCGCTCAAATTTTTAAGCGACTTATGGGGATGACTGCTAGGATTGTTTAGCAATTGACCACCTTTTAGCAAAGCGGGAAAATTGTCATGCCGTCGGACAAATTGCAGCTGCAGGGCTACGAATAATATGTGTGTAAAAATAAGGGAATGAGTGTTTAGGTCAATCGAATGCCTAAACACTGTCCAATCGGACGCCTTCCCACTTAAATGCTGAGAAGAGTATGTTTGTGAGCGTATGGTGGCGAGTGTATGGATTATCTTCATGCCGGTCATTTGACAGGTAAATTAGCTAAGAAATATATGCGTGTGAGCACATTTCAATGAGTTTGAGGAGTATTTATCAGCAAGAGCCAAGAATTGTATGCGTGTGAGGGCCAGGAGATGAATGTAGGAATTGTCTTGCCGGGGCCCACGATCGAGCTGAAAGACTGAGAATCGTCTAAGGGAGAGGGTTTCCGGTTGAATGGGGCTGATAATGACTCCAGCCGCGCTTCACTCAAACAACTAAGCAATGAATGTGGGTAAACGCAATGAAATGAATGTAAGACTTATCAAGCCATCGACCACTCTCCAACTACACTGCTAAGATTGTATATGTGCGTGAGCGTATGGTGAAGCGTGTATAAATAGCCTCGACTACAGCCTCTTTCCAGCCAAATAGCTGAGCATTGAAAGTGAGTGTACCTATGGGATGAGCGTAGGAAGTCAATTCAGGTCTGCTACCTTCCTGCTAAACGACCAAAAATTTAATAATGAGTGTAAACCATTGAGTTGAGGGTTAGGGTATTCATGTAATCGGTTTACCTTGCGGCTGATGTGTTAAGTATTGTACGTGAGTGAGTTTGTGGGGATTCGTGACATCCAACTTCTTGTTGAAGCGCTAAGAAATGTAAAAGTGGTAGTGCATTAAGATGAGTTGAATATTTTGTTCTGCCATCAGTGACCTTGAATATAATGGCTAACCGCAACCCAAAAGGGTTCTACACAGATGTGAATGAGAGACTTTGATCATAACAGCATCGGCTCTACACGAAATCGTGCAGGTGGTCCCAAATCATCCGATAAAGACGTGCCTATAATTTTCGTCGAATACTTCGCAACTGTCTCTCCATATGAGAATCGGAATAATATTCCAGAAATCAAACTGCCTTGAGAAATGCAACCGTTGGAAAATATTCGTTTTCTTATAGATGATGTACCGGAACAACTAAGCAAATTAAACACTTACAAATATACAGGACGAGATGATCTACTTCCAAGAATGTCACGGAACTTTTCCGAAATCATAAGCAGTCCACTGAGGAAGGTCTGTAACAAGTCATTGGCTACTGGGATTATTCCAGATGACAGGAAGACAGCGAACATATTAAAAAATTAATTAGTTAGGAGACAGGAAATCATAAACCTATCAGTCTCAGATCTGAGGTCGGCAAAACCTTCGAAAACTGATACAACATGTCACCTCAAGAGAACCACCTCATTAAGGAACCTAACAAGGCTACATTAGCACATTTAGCTGCCTGTCCAAGCTCCTTGATTTTTTCAATAAAGTCACCGAGATACACGCGGAACCAAAGCTTTCGACCGTATTTAAATTGACTTTCAAAAAGCGTTTGAAGAGGGCTCAAAAAAGGTGGAGGCGCTCGGCATAACGAGAAACATGGTCAGGTGGCTCCGAAATTGGCTCACCTACCACACGCAGCGGGTTTCTGTCGGCCGATAAAAAAGTCAGTGGACTACGAAAACATCTGGAGTACTCAAGGGCAGTAGTCTTAGGAACCTTTTTTTCCATAATCCAAATAAATGACGACGACATCGTTGGTAAGTCATCAAAACTATGAGCAAGATCGCATTCCTGTCCAAAGGGTCTTAATAAACTAGTGGAATGGTCTGATAAGTGGAACATGAACAATAGTATTGAAAAATGCACTGTTATGCACATTGCAATGCGCAATAGCAATTTTTCTTGTGACCACCATCAAGATCGTAGAATATTAATCAACAAAAATCTAAAGTGAAAGAACCAAGCGGCAGGTAGCTACGAAAAAGGCAATAGGGTCGTTGAGTTCATGCATATAAATTTTCACTACAAGTCTAAGGACATCGTGCTACCGTTATTTATTTCACTCGTAAGACCACAAATAGAATTACCAGTACAATTTTGGTCTCCTCCCTTAGGAGGGAATAATAACGAAACAGAACGTGTTTAGCACCGAGCAACAAAAAGGATTCGGAGCTGAGAAATAAGACATACCCGCAACGACTCGGCGATCTAATCTGATCTCAGTTGAAAGAAAACGACTTAGAGGTCAGCTAATAAGAACTTTCAAATACCTAAATGAGTTTATTAGAGATAGCCTTAAAGTCCACTTTGATCAAGATTAAAACCCAAAGACTAGAAATGATGAACGAAAAACTGCAGCTGACACATTTAAGAACATTTGTGACCAAAAACCTGTTTTCAATTTGCAACCGTTTGCGACTTGATATCGCTAACAGTAATAACGTAGACACTTTTAGAGTACGCCTCGGCAAACATTGGAAGACTAATCCACCCCTTTACTAAGAAAACGTGGCCAAGAACTATGGCTGCCGGATGTGACAACAACCTCCGTTGGAGCCCACGAATGATGGGCAACTTATATATGCTGGGCCAGTTGTACTGCAAATTCAATTTCGAAGTATTGCTGGAATGAACTCTTCCGTGTGTCTATTGCCTTCTACTACTACTAATTCGGTTATAATGATATGGGTGTGAGCATATCGGGACGAGGGCTCGAGCTGTCTTGCCATCGACTGCCTTGCAGCCTTAGTGCAAATAAATAGGTTGTGTTACTGAAAGTTGATGAGTGTAGGGATTGTATTGCTTTAGCAAATTGCTACAAATTGTATGTGTGTAAGTGCATTGATGTGACTGAAAGAATTGTGTTGCCATCTTCTACCTTCTCGCTGCAAGTCTAAGATTTGTTTGATTGTTTCTGAGTGATGTTGTCTTACCGTGGTTCCATAAAATCTATGTATTGATCATTCGAACTCACTCACGGAATTCATATTCACACGCAACTCTTTCAGACTTTCGTAAGAAAACAAGAGATATTTTTTTATTCTGGAAACTGACCAAGTTTAGGCGTAACAATTGTTTGTGTGTAAACTCACGGGAATGAGTGCGTGTGTGAGCGTGAGTCAGTATATGTAATTGAAAAAAAAAACAGTAAATACTCATATATAGCAATATTTTTTTCTATTTTTATATAGCTTACTTATCTTATTTTGTATACTCGCTCACCTTTAGACAAATGCACAGCCACTAAAACATACACTTCTACTCAGCCACTCCAACATAGGCTCATGTTACTGGATTTATGACGGCCTCATCTGTCTATTGATTCCATATTCTAAATGTGAAGGAATGTGATACGAAACTTGTTAAACACTATATGTTATGAATAGACAATGGGATCGTCGTAAGTATCCAGCATTAGGCGTATTGTTCTACCTGTTATTGCTAGGTATAAGTTATTTGCATACCAAGAGTTGTGTCATCATAATGTTGAGTGTAAATGAAAACAGAACTTTTGTCTCCAAAATGACCGTACGAGTCGATGAAAATAGTATACACGAGATGGAGGTGTTTTATTTGGAGTTGCAGTATTTTCAATGAGTAACTGTTCACGTTCATGGTCACAGTCACCGACCAGAATAGGTCTTGTTCCACGGTCAAATGTGCTTCCGCAACTGCTTGAGTAAGTGGCTCTTGTTCGTTGGTTTCGCTGGGCGGAACTGACAATCGTTGGCTGTTGCCGGTTTTGTTGCAGTGTTAGCTCGCTGTGGGGACTGTAGTGGTGGAGTTTTAGGGCGTTATTGAACACTTCATGAGGCACGCTGAGGGATGGTCATGTGCTTAAGATGGTTATACTTCGTAGATTTTTAATCGACCCACATCCGGCAGAACAAAGAAATATCAGTTCATCGAAAAGACGTCTGTCATCATTGCTATGCCGATAAAAAAAGTGGTAGTTTCACTGTTGTTGTTGCACTCAAGATCAACTGTTGGGCACGGGAAAAATGACTATACTATATTGACTATTTATTGCTTAGTGACGAATGTTTTCGATTACTTTTATATCATTAGGTAATATTTACCATCATAAATCTCACATGGATTGACGAAAGGCCCGGTAGCTGGAAGGGCCGGACTCCTCCAACGCATTTCGTTGCGAGTACTCTTGGGACTACGCATGGCTGTGTAAACATAACCCCTTGAAAATATTCAAACGTGCAAGGGATTGATCGAGTTCTCATCTCAATCGAGCGAAATCATAGGAAACCTTAGGCAGTGTCACTTTCATTTCAAAATGTGACGCGGGTGAACAAAATTACCATAAATAAAAGGTTAACTGTCGCTATGAATTGCATCCTATCTGACGTTCCATTGTTTCACAGTTCCAAAAGCCTGCGGCAAACAATGATTTTGTCGTTAATATATACATTTTGAACAGAGTTTTACGCAAATGAAATAAGACACTTTCGTTTAATAATTACTAATCACATAACCACGAAATGTTTTTGTCCCAGTCTGAACAAAGACCAATAGAAAGTATCCACTGAGGCGAGCAGGCGTTGCGGCGTAATTGCGGGCTGCACGCAACCGCTTTATGGTACATGGCACGCGATGTGGCTATTGGGGTGATAAGCTCGAGGCTGCTGACATCGCACGGGTCAGCAGCCTTCGCACGGGGCTACTGCCATCGCACAAGGCTGCTACCATCGCACAGAGCTGCTGCCATCGCAAAGGGCTGCGGCCTTCTCCCGGGGCTGCTTTCATCTCACGGGAGTTGCCATCGCAGGGGGCTGCTGCCATCTCACGGGGCTACTGCCATCGCAAAGGGCTGCTGCCATCGCACACTGAGAGTTAGCAAGAGTATGCCTGAATTTCTACCCTAAAACCAAATATTTGAACAATCTATTCTAAAGGACGGACTGTGACCCATTTCAATTAAAACTTTCGCTACATGCAACTTCGATATTAACTTACCTCGAAAATAAATATGTATGATGTCTGGATTTAGCTGCAAAATCCAAATATGTGGTAATCTGTCGTCAAAACTGGAAGCCGTTCGTTTTTGAAAAATACATGTTAGAAATTTGATGGGGCATATTTCAAACTTCGGAGGACTTGGACTTCTTTAATCAATATTTTTTACAAGAAAGGATTTTGCCTTGCATGATCAGCGTGATAATTCGCCGAATGTTATTGACCTCGTTATAGGACGCTGGTCGCTTCTAAAAAATAATTATTATATATACAATATAACGCCATGCGTACGAATTCATTATAGAATGTAATTATTCGTAAATACAGTTCAAAAGGCACAAAGTGTATCAGTGAATTTAATAATTAAAAAATGTTTTGCTCCGCTATTAAATAACTTTATATGAAGCCAGTTCGATGCAAATGTCTTTTGTAAACATCATAGATCGATGTAGTTATGTAAATAAATAATTTTGCAATTCCTTTCACAATTGAATTTTCGTTGCTAAAAGAATTCAATGTGGTTAAATGCATCGTACAAAGATCCGCTAACAAGCGACGGACTAAGTTATGGAAGCTTGATCCAGATGAGGTAAGTATTATACACCCAGAAATGAGTTTTCCATAAATTCACGGGACCATATTATAACCATTTTAGTGCGTTATGAAGTCCATCGATTTCGTCAAAAATGCCCGTTTGTTATTCCTTACAGGTCATTGCAGTGGTGAGTCGAGGGCGTTTCAAATAAAACATACCAGTAACTATAAGTGTCCAGAAACGTGCTTTCTAGAGTCACTTTTGGTGGGATAGGGACGGGAGTCAGCCGCGCAAAACGTGCAATCTTGAGTCAACGGCGCGGTGGGTAGCGGTAGGCATGCGGCAAGAATGAACTGGTTATAGCAACCGGACAGACGGGGAGCTTTCGGAATATTCGTTTGTTAGTAGTTTTATTTACTTATAGGTATTTGCATTTCAAATACCTATATTTCAATGCATATATGTTGCATATATGCATTTTCAATGCTTGTCCTCTGAATGTTTAGGATATCGATAACATACATTTATAAGATAATTTTTTATTTATGATAAATCTAACAGTTACAAAATAATTTACATGCAGTATTAAAGGTTAAGACTCCGCACAGTTCCCGCTTGCACGAATGTTGATTTCCGGACACGTTCATGATGAAAATTTTCAACCTTAGGGTCATTTCAACGTCGTTCGATTTTGATCAATTTACACGTGGCATAGATTCAATTAGTTCCATGTTATATATCAGTACCCTTGCGCTCCGTTTTATTTACTCCTGCAGTAACTCCTTCATTCGTTTTTCTATGTTGTGAGCTATCCGATGAAGGAAAAATAGATGCAAAATTAACAGGTGACTAAAACATTATTTCAAAGGAGAAGATCCCGTTAGGGAATATTTTCATGACGCAAATTATCTGCTCAGCGTCAGTAAGATTGTCTCTATCTATGGAAGCATTTCGTCATAATTCTTCCGCTTTGACAAACTAGGTGAGATTGCTCATATCTGTTACTTGAATTGCTTTCATCATTTTCGTGACACGATTGCTATGGTTGAGTTTTTATGTCATTATATATTTATTTCTGGTTTATGATTCTACAGTATATATTTTTATGTACATGTATGTTTGTATTCCTATCTAGTGGGGGTATAATTGACGCATTCGAAGGTTGGTTGGATGATTGCTACCAGTCTGATTTTGAATTTTAGGCATTGTTCTGTGTGTTTTTCTATTTATTTGTTTCTTATGTATATAATATCTATAGGAATAGGACGGTTTATTAGTCTGGTAGTTGACGAGTTGGTGTTTGTATTTTGGATTGATGCAGCAGCTTCGTTACGAGAATCTGTATACTTCAAAACGCGTTATCCAGTTTGGAACCAGACATATCGGTGTTCCATTGACGCGGTGTCCCAATACCGAGAGTAGCTGAACGATATGGATGTATTGTAAGTTAGTATAATATGTTATGTATACATAGTAAAGATCGGTTGATTTATGTCGAATTTGTATTTTTTTTAAATTTTTGAATAGTTATCTCATACAGTTAGAGGATTTTTTTAGGATAGTTTAGGTTTGCATCGTCCATGTAGCACACTATTTCAGGCATAATTGGTCGGTTATTGCATCATTCTTCTCATTTTATTATATCTTGACCGTTTTATTATGTGTCTTTGAGTTTTGTAAGTTCTCTGTACATTTTACATCTTCCATGCGAGGTATATGGTAATTTATACAATATCGGAATATCAGGATATATTACGTTTGTATCTGCAATGTTGAACGTTATTTCGAGTTTAAGTTAGTTAGAAGTGGTATATATTTAGTGTTTTACACATCTTCTTACATCCTGGTACAATGTTTGACGTGGTTATTATAGATATAGAGATATAGAAGATCCCATTTGTTACGAACTTGGTCTTGCTGCTAGGTTATTGTATGTTTATTGCAGGACCATTCTTCAATATTTAGGAGGAATTCGAGGTGTTCCATAAACAAAGATATTTGCGTTTACGTTTATTTCCGATTTACTATGATAGATACCATAGTGTATTAAAATTGTTTTAATGTTACTTAGAACAAAGGAGAGAATTTTATTTGGCTATAGGAAAATATGTTTAAGAGGTGTAAGTCCATACTGCATCTTTGTGGAATTTTGTAATTTGAACCCTAGCAAGTGTATAGTGTAACGTTTTAGAAGACGATTTACTGGATGAAGGGGTCCTGGTGTAGTGGCGGCTTACACTCTTTTGGTGGTCATTTGAAGTTCATCCATGTTCAGCGTGAATTTTGTAAGTTGTTATGAATATCGGTCTTAACTTCCGTGTGTTTTATTAGAGAGGTTATTCGACAAGCTGCTGATCGTTGTAGTGATTAACTTGGATCTTCAGTGAACAGAAACCCATTTTTTTTATAGCCACACACTTTTTGAGACTCATATCAGGCCCATTCTTGACAACTGTACCTGTTTATGGATGCTTGGTTATGTACAGGATGTGACTTTGCTCTACGTTGTTCAGAGATGATGGACTAAACAGATGCATGGTATGTCTGAGGTATTGTGCCGTGACTGGGTGCTGCCTTTAATTTTGTTATATCAGTGGTAATTTGCTGAGAAGTAACCTAGTGGGCTTTGATTGAAAAGTAACAAAGTGGGCTTTGATTTTCTCCTACTAGAGGCTTAGCATCATTTAGGTCTAGGAATTTGTTATAGGTTTGAACGGATACCGTAGTATTATTACTTAATTATGCATGAACTCAGTGTAATAAGTCAGATATTTTTCGGTATGGCTGTTATGTTATTAGTGTACGATCTTAGTCATGAACCAGATCACGTGGGATACTGGAGTAGGATTTATCATCTGGGTGTGGTAGGATACACCGTATATAATAGGTAATCATTCTCGGTTAAGGTGGAGTAGAGAATCTTATTAAGCTATTTATAGTTGTTGTTGTATGTTTTGATTTGTTATCATATGAATATATCTAAATCAGACATAAATTTGCATAGTTTCATGGAATGTTGGGTATAAAATGCGCTTAATTGGATTTAATGATCCGAAACATAGTATGTTTTACCTCTCGACATTAAAATTTGGGTTCGGTTCCAGGTCGTCTTGGAGAATTAATCAACCATATTTGTGTAGAGTGTTTGTGTTAAAGTTCTTCAATAATTTCATTTACATCTCAATTATGTTATTCGCTCGCATGTCTTTACAAGGTGCTTATTCCCGCATGTCATTCTTTTATAAATGTTTGTTATACGTTTGCAGTTTAAACCCTCAGAAGTTATTGATTATTTCAGACTTTGCTATGAGATTGCATTATAATTCAGAATATCTGACGTTTCGAGCATTTACCAGATCCATTGTTGCATTTTTCACTATAGGTTTGTAATGTAGAGGGGCTGCTAACCTCACCCATCATAACTTATCCTAACCTAATCTAACCAAGGATTATATTTTTTTCCTCGTTTTCATAAATATGTCATGTGTTTCTGCATTAATTCAAGCTATATTCACATCAAATCTATCCACTGACTCTGTAGTTTTTTACCAGTCTTTACCAGTTTATGTACCTAAATATATATATTTTTTCATTCTGCTGGTTACAAGTCCAGTAATATCGACTGATTTCATGTAATGCAAGGTGATCGCTCGTTAGTAGACTATAGAGTTCAAACGTTTATGTAAGCTTACCGCATATCTCAGTGATAGTTATGTGTGTTAAAGCGTTAGCAAGATTTATGTATGGTATCACTGTTTGAATAAGATTTTCTTTTATTGTTGGGTGTGTTGCTCCTACCGTTTTCGTCTATTATAACGAATATTGAATAAATCCACTCAAACATTTTACTACAGGTCTGTGATCTAAGATCTGCAGTCAACAAGATCTAGGTTATAAATTATGCCTAAGGTGCATAATTAGCAATATAT
>SDVV010003046.1:0-21923 GCA_016164225.1 Gammarus roeselii | reverse complement strand
GCCCCGAGAACAAAATCACTACCCATACAACGATATCAGCTCGTATGAGAAATGGACATGTTTCTTGGATCTGATGCAGGAAGGGAAATGGAAATCGGTCTCGAGGCGGCTCTGAGAACCAAGTCACTTGCCTACAATGATCTCGGCTCGTAGATAAAGTAAACAGAGTTTTCAAAGCTGCTTCAGGAATGGTGTAGCTTCCTTGGAGGTGCAATGGTTGTGACGCAAATGGAAATCGGTCTTGGCGCGGCTCTGAGAACAAAGCCACTACCCTACAACGATCTCGTCTCGTAAGGGAAGTCGACTGAGTTCTTGGGGCTGCTGCACGAATGAAGTCACTTCCCATGGAGGTGCAATAACTATAGGGCAAATGAAAATCGGTCACGGCTGGGCTTCCAGAACAATATCACTACCTTACAATGAAATCGGCTCGTTGGGAAAGTGGGAAAGGCTCTCGGGGCTGCTGCAGGAATGAAATTACTTTTTCTGGATGTGGAATACCTGTCAGGCAGATGGAAATTGGTCTCGGCGAGGCTCCGAGAGCAATATGTTACTACACCACAAGGAATTTTAAATCGTAGCAGAAGTCAACTGAGTTGTAAGGGCTGCCCATGAACGAAGTCACTTCCCAGGGAAGTGCGATGGCTGTAAGGCAAATGGTAATCAGTTTCGGCGCGGATCCGAGAGCAATGTCACTCCCCTACAACGATCTCGGCTCGTAGGGAAAGTCGACTGAGTTCTCGTGACTGCTCAAGGAACGAAGTCACTCCCCTGGTGTAGCGATAGCTTGTAAGGAATTCGGAAATCCCTCCCTGGGCGGCTCATGGAACGAATTCACTCCCCTACAATGAACTCGGCTCGTAGGGGAAGTGGACATTGTTCTCGTGACTGCTGCAGGAGTGGAGTCACTTCCACTTGGGGTGTAATTACTGAATGGCAAATGAAAATCCGTCTCGGGGTGACTCCGAGAACAAAAAAAACTTTCCAACAATTATTCGGGCTCGCAGATGAACAAGACAGAGTTCTCGCAGCTGCTGCAGAAATGAAGTCACTCCCATGGAGGAGCGATGCTTGTGGGGAACTTTGAAATCGCTCTTGGGGCGGCTCCAAGAACAAAGTCACTACCATACAAAGATCTTGGCTCGTAGATGAAGTGGCAGAGTTCTTGAGGCTGCTGCAGGGATGATGTCACTTCTCTTGGAGGTGCAATGGCGGTAAGGCAAATGGAAATCGGTCTCGGGTCGCTCAGAGAACAAAATCACTATCCTACAACGATCTCAGCTCAAAGGGGAAGTGGAAATGGTTCTTGGATCTGCTGCAGGAATGAAGTCACTTCCCCTGGAGGTGCAATGACTGTAAGGCAAATGGAGATCGGCTACGAGGCGGCTTCCCGTACAAAGTCACTCCCCTACAACAATCTTAGCTCGTAGGGGAAGTGGACATGGTTCTTGGATCTGCTTCAGGAATGAAGTCACTTCTCTAGGAGGTGCAATAACTGTAAGGTGAATGGAAATCGGCCACAGCGGGGCTCCGCCAACAAAATCACTACCCTACAATGCAGGAATGATGTTCCTTTCTCTGGAGGTGCAATACATGTAAGGCAACTAGAAATCGGTCTCGACACAGCTCCGAAAACAGAGTCATTACCCTACAACGATCTCAGCTCGCATGGTAAGTTGGCAAGGTTTTTGGGGCTGCTGCAGGAATCAAGTCACTTCCCTTGGAGGTGCGACATCTGTACGACTAATGGAAATCGGTCTCAGCGTGGATCCGAGAGCAAAGTCACTCCCCTACAACGATCTCGGCTTGTAGAGAAGTCGACTGAATTCTCGGGGCTACTAAAGAAATGATGTCATTTCCTTTGGAGGTGTAATAGCTGAAAGGTGAATGGAAATTGGTCACGGAGCGGTTTCGAAAATAAAGTACCATTCCTACAATGATTTCAGCTCGTAAATAAACAGGGCAGAGTTCTCAGAGCTGCTACAGGAATGAAGTCACCCCCTTGAAATAGCGGTGCTTGTAAGAAACTTTGAAATCGCTCTCGGGGCGGCTCCGGGAACAAAGTCACTTACCTACAACAACCTCAGCTCTTAAGGGTAGCGGACATGGTTCTCAAGGCTGTTGCAGGAGTGAAGTCACTCCCCTTGAGTGGCAATGCTTGTCAGGAAGTTGGGAACCGCTCTAGAGGCGGCTCTGAGAATAATGTCACTACCCTTTTGAGATCTCGGCTTGTAGGGGAAGTCGACTGAGTTTCCGGAGATGCTTCATTAATGATGTCACTTCCCTTGGAGGTGCAATGGTTGTGAGGAAACTAGGAATCGGTCTCAGCGCGGCTTCGAGAGCAAAGTCACTACACTAAAATGACCTCAGCACGTAGGGGAAGTCGACTGAGTTATCGGGGCTGCTGCAGGAATGAAGTCATTTCCCTTGACGGTGCAATAGCTGTAGGACGAATAGAAATCGGTCTCGGCGCGACTCCGAGAACAAAATCATCCCCTACAACAGTCTCAGCTCGTAGGGTAAGTGGACAAGGTTCACGGGGCTGCTGTAGGCATGAAGTCATTTCTTCTGGAGGAGCAATAGCTGTAAGGCAAAAGGAAATCGGTCCCGGGGCGGCTCCGCGAACTAAGTAACTACCCTACATTGATATCAGCTCGTAGATGAAGTGAACAGAGTTTTCGGAGCTGCTGCATGAATGAAGTCGCTCAATTGAAGTGGTGATGATTGTATTGAACTTTGAAATCGCTCTCGGGGCGGCTCCGAGAACAAAATCACTACCCTTACAATGATCTCAGCTGGTATGGGAAATGGACATGGTTCTTGGATCTGATGCAGGAATGAAGTCACTTTCCTTGGAGGTGCAATGACTGTAAGGCTAATGGGAATCGGTCTCGAGGCGGCTCCGAGAACAAAGTCACTCGCCTACAATTATCCCGGCTCGTAGATAAAGTAGACAGAGTTTTCGGAGCTGCTGCAGGAATGAAGTAACTCCCTTAGAGGTGGAATGGTTGTGATGCAAATGAAAATCGGTCATGACGCGGCTCTGAGAACAGAGCCACTACCCAACAACGATCTCTTCTCGTAAGGGAAGTCGATTGAATTCTCGTGACTGCTGCATGAATGAAGTCACTTCCCTTGGAGGTGCAATAGTTGTAAGGCAAATGGAAATTGCTCTCCGGGCTGCTCCGAGAAGAAAGTAACTGTCCTACAATGATTTCGGCTCGTAGATGAAATGTACATGGTTCTCGGGGCTGCAGCAGGAATGAAGTACTTCCTATGGAGGTGCAATAACTATAGGGCGTATGAAAATCGGTCACAGCGGGCTTCGAGAACAATATCACTACCTAACAATGAACTCGGCTCGTTGGTGAACTGGGCAAGATTCTCGTGGCTGCTGCAGGAACGAAGTCACTTCCCCTGTAGGTGGAATATCAATCAGGCAAATGAAAATAGGTCCCGGCGAGGCCCCAAAACCAATATGTCACTCCACTACAACGATTTTGTATCGTAGCGGAAGTCGACTGAGTTGGAAGGGCTGCTCATGAACGAAGTCACTTCCCAAGAAGGTGCGATGACTGTAAAGCAAATGGTAATCAGTTTCGGCGCGGATCCGAAAGCAATGTCACTCCCCTACAACAAGACTGCTCAAGGAACGAAGTCACTCCCTTGGTGTAGCGATAGCTTGCAAGGAATTCGGAAATCACTCCGTGGGCGGCTCATGGAACGAATTCACTACACTACAATGAACTCGGCTCGTAGGGGAAGTGGACATTGTTCTCGTGGCTGCTGCAGGAATGAAGTCACTTCCATTTTGGGTGCAATTACTGTATGGCAAATGAAAATCCGTCTCGGGGCGACTCCGAGAACAAGGTAACTTTCCAACAATTATTTCGGCTCGCAGATGAAGAAGACAGAGTTCTCGGAGCTGCTACAGGAATGAAGTCACTCCCATGGAGTAGCGATGCTTGAGGGGAACTTTGAAATCGCTCTCGGGGCGGCTCCGAGAACAAAGCCACTACCATACAAAGATCTTTGCTCGTAGATGAAGTGGGCAGAGTTCTTGAGGCTGCTGCATGAATGATGTCACTTCTCTTGGGGGTGCAATAGCAGTAAGGCAACGGAAAATGGTCTCGGGCGGCTCAGAGAACAAAATCACTATCCTACAACGATCTCAGCTCGTTGGGGAAGTGAAAATGGTTCTTGGATCTGCTGCAGGAATGAAGTCACTTCCCCTGGAGGTGCAATAACTGTGAAGCGAATGGAGATCGGCTACGAGGCGGCTTCGAGAACAAAGTCACATCCCTACAACGATTTTAGCTCGTATGGGAAGTGGACATGGTTCTTGAATCTGCTGCAGGAATAAAGTCACTTCCCCTGGAGGTGCAATGACCGTAAGGTCTCGAGGTGACTTCGGGATAAAAGTCACTCGCCTACAATGATCTCGGCTCGTAGATGAAGTGGACATGATTCTCGGGGCTGTTGCAGGAGTGAAGTCACTCCCTTGGAGTGGTAATGCTTGTCAGGAACTTGGAAATTACTCAAGGGGCGGCTCTGAAAATAAAGTCATTACCCCACAACGATCTGGGCTTGTAGGGGAAGTCGACTGAGTTTTCGGGGCTGCTGCATAAATTAAATCACTTCCCTTAGAGGTGCAATGATTGTGAGGCAAATGGAAATCGGTCTCGGCGCGGCTCCATAAACAAAGTCACTTCCCAACAACGATCTCAGCATATAGGTTAAAAGAACCATGTTATCGGGGCTGTTATGAAGTCACTTCCCTTGGAGGTGCAATAACTGTGAGGCGAATGGAAATCAGCCAAAGCGGGGCTACGCGAACAAAATAACTACCCTACAATGAACTCGGGTCGTGGGGGAAGTGGGCAAGGTTATCGGGGCTGCTTCAGGAATGAAGTTCCTTTCTCTGGAGGTGCAATATCTGTGGGGCAACTAGAAATTTGTCTCGGTGCAGCTCCAAGAACAAAGTCATTACCCCACAACGATCTAAGCTCGTATGGTAAGTGAGCAAGGTTTTCGGGGCTACTGTAGGAATGAAGTCACTTCCCATGGAGGTGCAATATTTGTAAGGCAAATGGAAATCGGTCTCGGCGCGGCTCGTGGGGAAGTCCATTGAGTTCTAGGGGCTGCTCAGGAACGAAGTCACTTCGCTTAGAGGTGCGATGGCTGTAAGACAAATGGAAATCGGTCTCGGCATGGATCCGAGATTAATGTCACTCCCCTTCAATGATCTCGGCTCGTAGGGGAAGTCGACTGAGTACTCGAGGCTGCTGCAGGAATGAAATCACATCCTTTGGATGTGAAGTAGCTGTAAGGCAAATGGAAATAAGTCTCGACGAGGCTTCAAGAACAATGTAACACTCCGACATTGATCTTAGCTTGTAGATGAAGTGGACAGAGTTATCGGAGCTGCTGCAGTAATAAAGTCACTCCTTTGGAGTAGCGATGCTTGTAAGGAACTTTGGAATCGCTCTCGTGGCGGCTCCGAGAACAAAGTCACTACCCTACAACGATCTTGGCTTGTAGGGGAAGTCGACTGAGTTCTCGGGGCTGCTGCAAAAATGGAGTCACTTCCCTTGGAGGTGCAATGGTTGTGAAGCAAATGAAAATCGGTCTCGAGGCGGTCACGAGATCAAAGTCACTCCCTTTCAATGATCTCGGCTCGTAGATGAAGTGGACAGTCTCGGAGCTGCTGCAGGAATTAAGAAACTACCTTGAAGGTGCAATGCTTGTGAAGAAAATAGAAATCGGTCATAGCGCGGCTCCGAAAACAAAGCCACTAACCTACAACGATCTCGGCTCGTAGGGTAAGTCGACTGAGTTCTCTGGGCTGCTCAAGGAACGAAGTCACTTCCTTTGGAGGTGCGATGGCTGTAAGGCAAATGGATGTCGGTCTTGGCGCCGCTCCGAGAACAATGTCATTACACTTCTGTGATCTCAGCTCGTAAGGGAAGTCGACTGAGTCCTCGGGGCTACTGCAGGAATGGAGTCTCTCCCTTGGAGTGACGATGCTTGTGAGGAACTTTTCAATCGCACTCTGGGCTGCTCCAAGAACAAAGTAACTACCCTTCAAGGATATCGGCTCGTAGATGAAGTGGACAAAGTTCTCGGAGCTGCTGCAGGAATAAAGTAACTCCCATGGAGGTGCAATGCTTGTGATGCAAATGGAAATTGGTCTCGGTGTGGCTCCGAGAACAAGGTAACTCTACTACAATGATCTCGGCTCGTAGATGAAGTGGACAGAGTTCTCGGAGCTGCTGCAGGAATAAAGTATTTCCCTTGGAGTGACAATGCTTGTTAGGAACTTTTAAATCGCTCTCGGGGCGGCCCGAGAATAAATTCACTACCCTACAACGATCTCGGCTCGTAGGGGAAGTCGACTGAGTTCTCGGGGCTGCTCAGGGAACGAAGTCACTTCCTTTGGAGGTGCGATGACTTTAAGGCAAATGGATGTCGGTCTCGGCGCCGCTCCGAGAACAATGTCCCTACCCTACAATGATCTCAACTCGTAGGGGAAGTCGACTGAGTCCTCGAGGCTACTGCAGAAATGAAATCCCTTCCCTTGGACGGGAAGAAGCTGTGAGGCAAATGGAAATCAGTCTCGGAGTAGCTCCGCAAACAAATTCACTACCCTACAACGATCTCAGCTTGTAGGGGAAATCGACTGAGCTCTCGGGGCTGTTCAAGGAACGAATTCACTCCCTTGGTGTGGCGATAGCTTGTAAGGAATTTGGAAATCGCTCTCTGGGCGGCTCAAGAATGAAGCCACTTTCCCAGGAGGTGCAATGACTCTAAGGCAAATGGAAATCGATCTCGAGGCGGCTTCGAGAACAAAGTTACTCGCCTACAATGATCTCGGCTCAAAGATAAAGTGGAAAGGGTTCTCAGGCCTGCTGCAGGAATGAAGTCACTTCCCTTGGAGGTGCAATGACTGTAGGGGCAAATGGAAATCACTCTCGGGGCATCTCCTTGACAAAATTACCTCGCCTACAATGATCTCGACTCGTAGATGAACAGAACAGAGTTCTCGAAGCTGTTGCAGGAATGAAGTCACTCCCATGGAGTAGCGATGCTTGTAAGGAACTTCAAAATCTCTCTCGGGGCGGCTCCGAGAACAAAGTCACCACCATGCAAAGATCTCGGCTCGAAGATAAAGTAGGCAGAGTACTCGGGGCTGCTTTGGAATGAAGTCACCTCCCTTGGAGGCTCAATAGCAGTATGGCAAATATAAATCGGTCTCGGGCGGCTCCGAGAACAAAATCACTACCCTACAACGATCTTAGCTCCTAGGAGAAGTGGATATGGTTCTCGGGGCTGCTACAGGAATGAAGTCACTCCCTTGGAGTAGCGATGCTGGTAAGGAACTTTGAAATCGCTCTCAGGGCGGCTCCTAGAACAAAGTCACTACCCTACATTGGTCTCGGCTCGTAGATAAAGTGGACAGAGGTCTCGGTGCTGCTGCAGGAATGGAGTCATTTCCCCTGGAGGTGCAATGACTGTAAGACATATGGAAAAAGGTCTCGGCGCTGCTCCAAGAACAAATTCACTCTCCTTCAACGATCTCAGCTCGTAGAGTAAGTGAACATGACTCTCGGGGCTGCATCAGGAATAAAATCAATACCTGGGAGTGACGATGCTTGTGGGGATCTTTGAAATCGCACACGGGGTACTCCGAGCACAAAGTCAGTACCCGACAACGGTCTCAGCTCGTAGAGGAAGTGGACATAGTTCTCGGGACTGCTGCAGGAATGAAGTCACTTCCCTTGGAGGTGTAATAACGTAAGGCGAATGGAAATAGGTCAAAGCGGGGCTCCAATGACAATGTCACGACCTTACAATGAACTCTACTAGTGAGGGAAATGGGCAAGTTTCTCGGGGCTGCTGCTTGAATGAAGTCTCTTCCTCTGGAGGTGCAGTAATTGTGAGGCAAATTGAAATAGGTCTCGGGGTGGCTCCGATAACAAAGTCACTCGCCTTCAATGATCTCGGCTCGTAGATGAAATGGAAAGAGATCTCGGAGCTCCTGCAGGAATGAAGTAACTTCTCTGGAATGACGATACTTGTAAGAATCTTGAAATCGCTCTCGGGGCGGCTCCGAGAACAAAGTATCTACCCTTCAAAGATCTCGGCTCATAGATGAAGTGTACAGAGTTCTCGGGGCTGCTGCAAGAATGAATTCACTTCCCTCTGAGGTGCAGTTGCTGGAAGGAAAATGGAAATCGGTCTCGGAGCGGCTCCGAGAACAAAGTCACTACCTTACAACGACCTCAGCTCATAGCGGAAGTGGACATGGTTCTCGGGGCTGTTGCAGGAGTGAAATCACTCTCTTGGAGTGGCGATGCTCGTTAGAAACTTAGAAACCGCTCTCGGGGCAGCTCCGTGAATAAAGTCACTACCCTATAACGACCTCGGCTCGTAGGGGAAGTCGACTGAGTTCTCGTGGATGCCCAAGGAACGAAGTTCTTCCCCTTTGAGGTGCGATAGCTGTAAGGCAAATGAATGTCGGTCTCGGTGCCGCTCCGAGAACAATGTGACTGCCCTACTATGATCTCAGCTCGTGGGAGAAGTCGACTAATTCCTCGGGGCTACTGCAAGAATGAAATCACTTCCCTTGGACGTGCAGAAGCTGTATGGCAAATGAAAATCAGTCTCGACGCGGCTCCGAGAACAATGTAACACTCTTACAATGATCTCAGCTTTTAGATGAATTGGACAGAGTTCGCGGAGCTGCAGTAATGAAGTCATTCTCTTGGATTAGCGATGCTTGTAAGGAACTTTGAAATCGCTCTCGGGGCGACTCTGAGTCCAAAGTCACTACCCTGCAATGATATCGGCTCGTAGATTAAGTGGACAAAGTCTTCGGGGTTGCTGCAGGAATGAAGTCACTTTCCTTGGAGGTGTGATGGCTGTAGTGCAAATGGAAATTTGTCTCGGCGAGTCTCCGATAGCAATGTCACTACACTACAGTGATCTCAGCTCGTAGGTGAAGTCGACTGAGTTCTCGGGGTTGCTGTAGGAATGAAGTCACTTCCCTTGGAGGTGCAATAGCTGTAAGGGAAATTGGAATCGGTCTCGACGCGGCTCACCGAACAATGTCACTACCCCACAACGATCTTAGTCCGTAGGGTAAGTCGGCAAGGATCTCGGGGCTGTTGCAGGAGTGAAGTCACTCCCCTGGAACGGCGATGCTTGTTAGGAACTTGGAAATCACTCACGGGGTGGCTTCGAGAACAAAGTCACTACCCTACAACAATCTCAGCTTGTAGGGGAAGTCGACGAGTTTTCGGGGCTGCTCAATGAACGAAGTCACTCCCTTGGTGTGGCGATAGCTTGTAAGGAACTCGGAAATCGCTCACTGGGTAGTCAAGGAACGTAGTCGCTCCCCTACGATGAACTCGGTTCGTAGGGAAAGTGGACATCGTTCTCGTTGCTGTTGCAGGATTGAAGTCACTTCCCTTGAAGGTGCAATGACTGTAAAGCATTTGGAAATCGGTCACGAGGCGGCTCCGAGAACAAAGTCACTCCCCCACAACGATATCAGCTCGTAGGGGAAGTGGACATGGTTCTTGAATCTGCCGCAGGAATGAAATCGCTTTCCCAGGAGGTGCAATGACTGTGGGGCAAATGGAAATCGGTCTCGAGGCGGCTCCGAGAACAAAGTCACTACCCACCAACGATTTCGGCTCATAGGGGAAGTGGACAAGGTTCTTGGGGCTGCTGCAGGAATGAAGTCACTTTCCTTGGAGGTGCAATATCTGTAAGGCAACTAGAAATCGGTCTCGGCACAGCTCCGAGAAAAAATTCATTACCCTACAACGATCTCAGCTCGTATGGTAAGTGTGCAAGGTGTTCGGGGCTGCTGTAGGAATGAAGTCACTTCCATGAAGGTGCAATGTCTGTAAGGCAAATGGTAATCGGTCTCGGCACGGCTCCGAGAGCAATTTTACTCCACTACAATGATCTCGGCTCGTGGGGGAAGTCGATTGAGTTCTAGGGGCTGCTCAGGCAGGAAGTCACTTCGCTTGGAGGTGCGATGGCTGTAAGACAACTGGAAATCGGTGTCGGAGTGGAAACGGGAGAAATGTCACTCCCCTACAACTAACTCGGCTCGTAGGGGAAGTCGACTGAGTTCTCGGGGCTGCTCGAGGAACAAAGTCATTTCCCTTGGAGGTGCGATGACTGTAAGGCAAATGGAAATCAGTCTCGGAGCGGCTCCGTGAACAATGTCACTACACTACAACGATCTCAGCTTGTAGGGGAAGTCGACTGAGTTCTCGGGGGCTGTTCGAGGAACGAAGTCACTCACTTGGTGTGGCGATTGCTTGTAAGGGTTTCTGAAATCACACTCTGGGCGGCTATAGGAATGAAGTCACTTTCCCAGGAGGTATAATGACTGTAAGGCAAATGGAAATCGGTCTCGAGACGGCTCCGAGAACAAAGTCAATCGCCTACAATGATCTCGGCTCGTAGATGAAGTGGACATGGTTCTTGGGGCTGCTGCAGGAATGAAGTCACTTCCCTTGAAGGTGGAATATCTGTCAGGCAAACGGAAATTGTTCTCGGTGAGGCTCCGAGAGAATTTGTCACTCCACTACAACGATTTTGAGTCGTGGCGGAAGTCGACGGAGTTGTAAGGGCTGCTCATGAACGAAGTCACTTCCCAAGGAGGTGTGATGACTATAAGGCAAATGGAAATCAGTTTTGGCGCGGATCCGAGAGCAATGTCACTCCCCTACAACGATCTCGGCTCGTAGGGGAAGTCGACTGAGTTCTCGTGACTGCTCAAGGAACGAAGTCACTCCCTTGGTTTTGCGATAGCTTGAAAGGAATTCGGAAATCATCCCTGGGTGGCTCAAGGAACGAATTCACTCCCCTACAATGAACTCGGCTCGTAGGGGAAGTGGACATTGTTCTCGTGGCTACTGCAGGAATGAAGTCACTTTCACTTGGGGTGCAATTACTGTAAGGCAAATGGAAATCGGTCTCGGGGCGCTTCCGTAAACAGAGTAACTCTCCTACAATTATTTCGGCTCGCAAATGAACAGGACAGTTCTCGGAGCTGCTGCAGGAATGGAGTCACTCTCATGGAGTAGCGATGCTTGTGGGGATCATTGAAATCGCTCTCGGGGCGGCTCCGAGAACAAAATCACTACCATTCAAAGATCTGGGCTCGTAGATGAAGTGGGCAGAGTTCTTGAGGCTGCTGCAGGAATGATGTCACTTCTCTTGGAGGTGCAATGGCGGTAAGGCAAATGGAAATCAGTTTCGGGCGGCTCCGAGAACAAAATCACTATCCTGCAACGATCTCAGCTCGTAGGGGAAGTGGAAATGGTTCTTGGATCTGCTGCAGATATGAAGTCAATTCCCTTGGAGGTGCAATGACTGCAATGCAAATGGAAATCGGCTACGAGGCGGCTCCGCAAACAAAGTCACTCCCCCACAACGATCTTAGTTCGTAGGGGAAGTGGACATGGTACTAGGATCTGCTGCAGAAATGAAGTCTCATCCCCTGGAGATGCAATGACTGTAGGGCAAATGGAAATCAGTCTCGGCGCGGCTGCGAGAACAAAGTCACTCTCCTACAACGATCTCAGCTCGTACGGTAAGTGGACAAGGCTCTCGGAGCTGCTACTGGAGAGTTGTCACTCCCTTGGAGTGGCGATGCATGTAAGGAACTTGAAAATCGCTCCTGGGCGGCCCCGTAAATAAAGTCACTACCCTGCATCGATCTCGGCTCGTAGGGGAAGTCGACTGAGTTCTCGAGGCTGCTGCAGGAATGAAGTCCCTTCCCTTGGAGGTGCAATAACTGTAAGGCGAATCGAAATCGGTCACAACGGGGCTCCGCGAACAAAGTCACTTCCCTACAATGAACTCGGCTCGTGGGGAAAGTTGGCAAGGTTATCATGCTGCTGCAAATGGAGATCGGTCTCGGCGCGGCTTCGAGAACAAAGTAACATTCCTACAATGATCTCGGCTCGTAGATGAAGTGGACAGAGTTCTCGGAGCTGCTGCAAGAATGAAGTCACTCCCTTGGAATAGCGAAGCTTGTAAGGAACTTTGAAATCGCTCGCGGGGTGGCACCGAGAACAAAGTCACTACCCTACAATGATCTCGGCTCGTAGATGAAGCGGACAGAGTTTTCTGGGTTGCTGAAGGAATGAATCACTTTCCTTTGAGGTGCAATGGTTGTAGGGCAATTGGAAATCGGTTCCGGCGCGTCTATGAGAACAATGTCACTGCCCTACCAATGATCTTAGCTCGTAGGGGAAGTCGACTGAGTTCTCAGGGTTGCTGCAGGAATGAATCACTTCCCCTTGAGGTGCGATGGCTGTAAGGCAAATGGAAATCAAACTCGAGGCGGCTCCGAGAACAAAAGCAACCGCCTACAATGAGCTTGGCTCGTAGATGAAATGGACAGAGTTTTCGGAGCTGCTGCAGGAATAAAGTCCCTCCCTTTGAGGTGCAATGGTTGTGAGGCAAATGAAAATCGGTCTCGGGGTGGCTCCGCGAACAAAGTAACTATCATACATTGATATCGAACCGTAGTTGAAGTGAACAGAGTTCTTGAAGCTGCTGCAGGAATAAAGTCGCTCAATTGGAGTGGCGATGCTTGTAATGAACTTTGAAATCGCTCTCGTAGCGGCTCCGAGAACAAAATCACTACCCATACAACGATCTTAGCTAGTATGGAAAATGGACATGGTTCTTAGATCTGATGCAGGAATGAAGTCACTTTCCCTTGAAGTGCAATGACTGTAAGGCTAATGGAAATCGGTCGTGAGGCGGCTCCGCAAACAAAGTCACTCGCCTACAATGATCTCGGCTCGTAAATAAAGTGGAAAGAGTTTTCAATGCTGCTGCAGGAATGAAGTAACTCCTTTGCAGGTGCAATGATTGTGATGCAAATGGAAATCGGTCTTGGCGCGGCTCTGAGAACAAAGCCACTACCCTACAACGATCTCGATCGTGAGGGAAGTCGACTGAGTTCTCGGGGCTGCTCGAAAAACGAAGTCACTACTCATGGAGGTGCGATGACTGTAAGGCAAATGGGTGTCGGTCTCAGTGCCGCTCCGAGAACAATGTTACTACCCTACAATGAACTCGGCACCTCGGGGAAGTGGACATGGTTCTTGGATCTGCTGCAGGAATGAAGTCACTTCCCCTGGAGTTGCAATGACTGTAAGGCAAATTGAGATCGGCTAAGAGGCGTCTTCGCGAAAAAAGTCACTCACCTACAACGATTTTAGCTCGTAGGGGAAGTGGGCATAGTTCTCAGGGCTGTTGCAGGAGTGAAGTCACTCCCTTTCAGTGGTGATGCTTGTACGGAACTTGAAAATCGCCCAGGGGCGGCTCTGAAAATAAAGTCATTACCCTACAACGATCTTGGCTTGTAGGGGAAGTCGACTGAGTTTGCGGGGCTGCTGCATAATTTGAAGTCACTTCCCATGGAGGTTCAATGGTTGTGAGGCAAATGGAAATCGGTACCGACGCGGCTCCATGAACAAAGTCACTACCCTACAACGATCTTAGCACGTAGGGTAAAAGAATAAGGTTTTCGGGGCTGCTGCAGGGATGAAGTCACTTCCCTTGGAGGTACAATGGTTGTAAGGCAAATGGAAATTGGTCTCGGCGCGGCTCTGAGCAAAGTCACTACACTACAGCAATTTCGGCTCGTGGGGGAAGTGGACATGGTTCCCGGGGCTGCTGCAGGAATGAAGTCACTTTTCTTGTAGGTGCAAAAAACTGTAAGTCGAATAGAAATTGGTCACGGCGGGGCTCCGAGAACAATATAACTACCCTAAAATAAATTCGTCTCGTGGGGGAAGTGGGCAAGGTTCTCGGGGCTGCTACAGGAATGAAGTCACTTTTCTTGGAGGTGCAAAAAACTGTAAGTCGAATAGAAATTGGTCACGGCGAGGCTCCGAGAACAATATAACTACCCTACAATGAATTCATCTCGTGGGGGAAGTGGGCAAGGTTCTCGGGGCTGCTACAGGAATGAAGTCACTCCCTCAGGAGGTGCAATATCTGTAGAGCAACTGGAAATTGATTCCGACACTGTTCCGAGAACAAAGTCACTGCCATACAACGATCTCAGCTCGTAGGGTAAGTGGGCAAGGTTCTCGGGGCTGCTGCAGGAATGAAGTCACTTCCCCTGGATGTGCAATATCTGTAAGGCAAGTGGAAATCGGTCTCGGCGTGACTCCGAGAGCAATATCACTCCATTACAACTATTTCGACTCGTAAGGAAAGTCGACTGAGTTCTAAAGGCTGCTCATGAACGAAGTCATTTCTCTCGGAGGTGCGATGGCTGTAAGGCAAATGGGAATCGCTCTCGGCGTGGCTCCGTGAGCAAATTCTTTACCGTACAAAGATCTCAACTCGTAATGGAAGTCGACTGAGTTTGCAGGGCTGCTGCAGAAATGAAGTCACTTCCCGTGGAGGTGCAGTAGCTGTAAGATAAATGAAAATCGGTCGCGGGGCGGCTCCGTGAAGAAAGTCACTACCCTACAACAATCTCAGCTTGTAAGAGAAGTCGACGAGTTTTTGGGGCTGCTCAATGAACGAAGTCACTCCCTTGGTGTGGCGATAGCTTGTAAGGAATTCGTAAATCGCTCACTTGGTGACTCAAGAAACAAAGTCGCTCCCCTAAAATGAACTCGGCTCGTAGGGGAAGTGGACATTGTAATCGTTGCTGGGGCAGGATTGAAGTCACTTCCCCTGGAGGTGCAATGACTGTAAGGCATTTGTAAATCGGTCACGAAGCGGCTCCGAGAACAAAGTCACTCCCCCACAACGATCTCAGCTCGTAGGGAAAGTGGACATGGTTCTTGAATCTGCTGTAGGAATGAAGTCACTTCCCCAGGAGGTGCAATGACTGTAAGCCAAATGGAAATCAGTCTCGAGGCGGCTCCGAGAACAAAGTCACTCGCACACAATGATCTCGGCTCGTAGATGAAGTGTACAGAGTACTCGGGGATGCTGCAGGAAAGAAGTCACTTCCTTCTGAGGTGCAATTGCTGTAGATAAAATTGAAATCGGTCTCGGAGCGGCTCCGAGAACAAAGTCACTCCTCTACAACGACCACAGCTCGTAGGGGAAGTGGACATGGTTCTCGGGGCTGCTCAAGGAACAAAGTCACTTTCCTTGGAAGTGCGATGGCTGTAAGGGAAATGGATGTCAGTCTCGGCGCCGCTCCGAGCACAGTGTCACTACTCTACAATGATCTCAGGTCGTAGGGAAGTCGACAGAGTCCTCGGGGCTGCTGCAGGAATGGAATCACTTACTTGGACGTGCAGAAGCTGTAAGGCAAATAGAAATCAGTCTCGACGCGGCTCCGAGAACAATATAACACTCCTACAAATATCTCGGCTAGTAGATGGTGTGGACGAGTTCTCGGATCTGCTGAAGGAATGGAGTCGTTTTCCTTGGAGGAGCAATAGCTTTAAGGCAAATGGAAATAGGTCTCGGGGTGGCTCCGTGAACGAAGTCACTACCCTACAACGATCTCAGCTTGTAGGGGAGGTCTACTGAGTTCTCAGGGCTGCTCGAGGAACGGTCACTCCCTTAGTGTGGCGATAGCTTGTAAGGAATTCGAAAATCGCTCTCTGGGCGGCTCAAGGAACGAAGTCACTCCCCTACAATGATCTCGGCTCGTAGGGAGAGTAGACATTGTTCTCGTGGCTGCTGCAGGAATGAAGTCACTTCCCAAGAAAGGTGCGATGACTGTATGGACAATGGAAATCAGTCTCGGACCGTCTCCTAGATTAGAGTAACTTGCCTTCAATGATCTCGGTTCGTAGATGAACTGAACAGAGTTCTCGGAGCTGCTGCAGGAATGAAGTCACTTCCATGGAGTCACGATGTTTGTAAAAAACTTTAAAATCACTCCCGGGACGGCTCCGAGAACAAAGTCACTACCATACAAAGATTTCGGCTCGTAGATGAAGTAGGCAGAGTTTTCGGGGCTGCTGCAGCAATGAAGTCATTTCCCCTGGCGGTGCAATGACTATATGGCAAATGGAGATCGGTCTCGGTGCGGCTTCGAGAACAAAGTAACACTCCTACAATGATCTCGGCTCATAGATGAAGTGGAGAGAGTTCTAGGAGCTGCTGCATGAATGAAGTCACTCCCTTGGAATAGCGATGCTGTAAGGAACTTTGGAATCGCTCGCGGGGCGGCTCCAGGAACAAAGTCACTACCCTACAACGATCTCAGCACGTAGGTTAAAAGAACAAGGTTTTCGGGGCTGCTGCAGGAAAGAAGTTACTTCCCTTGGAGGTGCAATAACTGTAAGGCGAATGGAAATCGGCTCGTGGGGAAAGTGGGCAAGGTTATCGGGGCTGCTGCAGGAATGAAGTTCCTTTCTCTGGAGGTGCAATATCTGTAAGGCAACTAGAAGTTTGTCTCGGAGCAGCTCCGAGAACAAAGTCATTACCCCACAACGATCTCAGCTCGTATGGTAAGTGAGCAAGGTTTTCGGGGCTGCTGTAGGAGTGAAGTCACTTCCCCTGGAGGTGCAATGTCTGTAAGGTAAATCAAAATCGGTCTCGACGCGGCTTCGTGAGCAACGTGTCTCCACTACAACGATCTCGGCTCGTGAGGGAAGTCCATTGAGTTCTAGGGGCTGCCCAGGAACGAAATCACTTCGCTTAGAGGTGCGATGGCTGTAAGACAAATGGAAATCGGTCTCGGCGTGGATCCGGGATGAATGTCACTCCCCTTCAACGATCTCGGCTCGTAGGGGAAGTCGACTGAGTACTCGAGGCTGCTGCATGAATGAAATCACATCCTTTGGATGTGAAGTAGCTGTAAGGCAAATGGAAATCAGTCTCGACGCGGCTCCGAGAACAATGTAACACTCCTACAATGATCTTAGCTTGTAGATGAAGTGGACAGAGTTCTCGGAGCTGTTGCAGTAATGAAGTCACTCCTTTGGAGTAGCGATGCTTGTAAGGAACTTTGGAATCGCTCTCGGGGCGGCTCCGAGAACAAAGTCACTACCCTACAACGATCTTGGCTTGTAGGGTGAAGTCGACTGAGTTTTCAGGGCTGATGCAAAAATGAAGTCACTTCCCTTGGAGGTGCAATGGTTGTGAAGAAAATGGAAATCGGTCTCGAGGCGGCCCCGAGATCAAATTCACTCGTTTTCAATGATCTCGGCTCGTAAATGAAGTAGACAGTCTCGGAGCTGCTGCAGAAATTAAGAAACTACCTTGGAGGTGCAATGCTTGTGAAGCAAATGGAAATTGGTCATAGCGCGGCTCCGAGAACAAAGTCACTAACCTACAACGATCTCGGGTCGTAGAGTAAGTCGACTGAGTTCTCTGGGCTGCTCAAGGAACGAAGTCACTTCCTTTGGAGGTGCAATGGCTGTAAGGCAAATAGATGTCGGTCATAGCGCGGCTCCGAGAACAATGTCACAACACTTCAGTGATCTCAGCTCGTAGGGGAAGTCGACTGAGTCCCCGGGGCTACTGCAGGAATGGAGTCACTCCCTTGGAGTGACGATGCTTGTAAGAATTTTGAAATCGCTCTCGGACCGGCTCCGAGAACAAAGTCACTACCATACAAAGATCTCAGCTTGTAGATGAAGTAGGCAGAGTTCTCGGGGCTGCTGCAGGAAAGTAGTCACTTCCCTTGGTGGTTCAAAAGCAGTAGGGCAAATATAAATCGGTCTCGGGCGGCTCCGAGAACAAAAACACTACCCTACATTAGGCTCGACTCGTAGATGAAGTGGACAGAGGTCTCGGGGCTGCTGCAGGAATGAAGTCATTTCCCCTGGAGGTGCAATGGCTGTAAGACGAATGCAATGGCTGTACAACGATCTCGGCTCGTAAGCGCAGTCGACTGAGTTCTCGGGGCTGCTCAAGGAACGAAGTTACTCCTTTAGTGTGGCGATAGCTTGTAGGGAATTCAAAAATCGCTCTCTGGGCGGTTTGAGAAACGAAGTCACTCACTAACAATGAACTCGGCTCGTAGGGGAAGAGGACATTGTTCTCGTGACTGCTGCAGGAATGAAGTCATTCCCCCTGGGGGTGCAATGACTGTAAGGTAAATGGAAATCGGTCTCGCGGCGGCTCTGCAATCAGAGTCACTCGCCCTCAATGATCTCGGCTCGTAGATGAAGTGGATAGAGTTCTAGGAGCTGCTGCATGAATAAAGTCATTTCCATGGAGTAGCGATGCTTGTAAGGAACTTTGAAATTGCTTTCGAGCCAGCTCCATGAACAAAGTCACTACCATGAAAAGGTTTCGGCTCGTAGATGAAGTGGGCAGAGTTCTCAGAGCTGTTGTAGGAGTTGTCACTCCCTTAGAGTGGAGTTGTTTGTAAGGAACTTGGAAATTGCTCTCGGGGCGGCTTCGAGAATAAAGTCACTACCATACAACGATCTCTGCTTGTAAGGGAAGTCGACTGAGTTCTATTGGGCTGCAGGAATAAAGTCATTCCCCCTGGGGGTGCAATGACTGTAAGGTAAATGGAAATCGGTCTCGCGACGGCTCTGCAATCAGAGTCACTCGCCCTCAATGATCTCGGCTCGTAGATGAAGTGGACAGAGTTCATGGGGCTGCTGCAGGAATGAAGTCATTTCCATGGAGTAGCGATGCTTGTTAGGAACTTTGAAATCGCTCTCAAGACGGCTCCAAGAATAAAGTCACTACCCTACAACGATCACTGCGCGTAGGGTAAGTAGACAAGGTTCTGGGGCTGCTGCAGGAATGAAGTGACTTCCCCTAGAGGCTCAATAAATTTTAGGCAAATGGAAATAGGTCTCGAGGAGGCTCCGACAACAAAGTCTCTCCTACAATGATTTCGGTCCGTTGATGAAGTGGACAGAGTTCTCGGAGCTGCTGCAGGAATAAAGTCACTCCCTTGAAGTGGCGATGCTTGTGAGGAACTGCGAGATCGCTCTCGGGCCAGCTCTGAGAACAAAGCCACTACCCTACAACGATCTCAGCTCGTGAGTTAAGTGGGCATGGTTCTCGGGTCTTCTGCAGGAATGAAGTCACTTCCTCTGGAGGTGCAATATTTGTAAGGCAAATGGAAATTGGTCTCGACATGGCTCAAAGAGCAATGTCACTCCTCTACAACGATCTCGGCTCGTTGAGGAAGTCAACTGAGTTTGTATGACTGCTCAGGAACGAAGTAACTTTCCTTGGAGCTGCAATATCTGTAAGGCAAGGGGAAATCGGTCTCGGCGTGACTCCGAAAGCAATGTCACTCCATTACAACGAGGTGCAATGGTTGTGAAGCAAATGAAAATCGGTTTCAAGGCAGCCTCAAGATCAAAGTCACTCGCTTTCAATGATCTCGGCTCGTAAATGAAGAGGACAGAGTTCTCGGCGCTGCTGCAGGAATGAAGTAACTACCTTGACGGTGCAATGCTTGTGAAGCAAATGGAAATCGGTCATAGCGCAGCTCCGAGAACAAAGTCACTAACCTACAACGATCTCAACTCGTAGGGTAAGTCGACTGAGTCCTCGGGGCTACTGCAGGAATGAAATCACTTCCCTTGGTCGTGCAGAAGCTGTAAGGCAAATGGAAATCACTCTCGGGACGGCTCCGTGAACAAAGTCACTACCCTACAATGATCTCGGCTCGTAGGGAAAGTCGACTGAGTTCTCGGGGCTGCTCAAGGAACGAAGTCACTTTGCTTGGAGTCGCGATGACTGTAAGGCAAATGGATGTCGGTCTCTGCGCCGTTCCAAGAACAATGTCACTACCCTACAATGATCTCAGCTCGTAGGGGAAGTCGACTGAGTCCTCGGGGCTACTGCAGGAATGAAATCACTTCCCTTGGACGTGCAGAAGCTGTAAGGCAAATGGAAATCACTCGCGGGACGGCTCCGTGAACAAAGTCACTACTCTACAACGATCTCAGTTTGCAGGGGAAGTCGACTGAGTTCTTGGGGCTGTTCAATGAACGAAGCCACTTCCTTTGTGTAGCGATAGATTGTAAGGAATTCGGAAATCACTCTCTGGGCGGCTCAGGGAATGAAGTCACTTTCCCAGGACGTGCAATGACTGTAAGGCAAATGGAAATCGGTCTCGAGGCGGCTCCGAGAACAAAAAGTCACTCGCCAACAATGATCTCGGCTTGTGTATGAAGTCGACAGGGTTCTCGGATCGGCTGCATGAATGAAGTCACTTCCTTGGAGTAGCGATGCTTGTAAGGAACTTTGAAATCACTCTCATGGTAGCTCCTAGAACAGAGTCACTACCCTACATTGATCTCAGCTCGTAGATGACGTAGACAGGGTTCTCATGACTGCTGCACGGATGAAGTCACTTCCCTTGGAGGAGCAATGGTTGTAATGCAAATGGAAATTGGTCTCGGCGCATCTTCGAGCAAAGTCATTTCTCTACAGCGATTTCGGCTCGTAAGGGAAGTAGACATGGTTCTCGGGGCTGCTGCAGGAATGAAGTCACTTTTCTTGGAGGTGCAATAACTGTAAGGCGACTAGAAATTAGTCACGGCGGGGCTCCGAGAACAATGTAACTACCCTACAACGGATACCTCTCGTGAGGGAAGTGGGCAAGATTCTCGGGGCTGCTGCAGGAATGAAATCACTCCCTTGGAGGCGCAGTAACTGTAGGGAGAATGGAAATTGGTCACGACGGGGCTCCGAGAACAATTTCACTACCCTACAATAAACTCGTCTCGTAGAGGGAGAAGGCATTTATCTCGTGACTGTTGCACGAATGAAGCCACTTCCCCTGGAGGTGCCATGACAGTTAGGCAAATGGAAATCAGTCTCTAGATGACTCCGAGAACAAATGAATTTTCCTACAATGATTTTGGCTCATAGATGAACAGGACAGAGTTCTCGGAGCTGCTGCAGGATCGAAGTCATTAACATGGAATAGCGATGCTTGTAAGGAATTTTGAAATCGCTCCCAGGACGGCTCCACGAACAAAGTCCCTACCCTACAATGAACTTGGCTCGTAGAAGAAGTTGACAGAGTTCTCGGGGCTGCTGCAGGGATGAAGTCACTTCCCTTGTAGGTGCAATGACTAATGCAAAAGAAAATCGGTCTCTGCGCGGCTCCGCGAACAAAGTAACACTCCTACAATGATCTCGGCTCGTAGATGATGTGGACAGAGTTTTTTGGAATGCTGCAGGAATGCAGTCACTTTCCTTGGAGGTGCAATGATGTAGGGCAAATGGAAATCAGTCTCGGCGCGTCTCCGAGTACAATGTCACTGCCCTACCAATGATCTCAGCTCGTAGGGGAAGTCGACTGAGTTTTCGGGGCTGGTGCAGAAATGAAGTCACTTCCCTTGGAGGTGCAATAGTTGTAAGGCAAATATAAATCAGTCTCGACGTGGCTCCGAGAACAAAATCACTACTCTACAACGATCTCAGCTCGTAGGGTAAGCGGAGAAGGTTCTCGGGGCTGCTGCAGGAATGAAGTCACTTCCCCTGGAAGTGCAATAATTGTAAGGCAAATAGAAATAGGTCTCGAGGCTGCTCCGATAACAAAGTAACTTTCCTACAATGATTTCGAATCATTGATGAAGTGGACAGAGTTCTCGGAGCTGCTGCAAGAATGAAGTCACTCTCTTGGAGTGGCGATGCTTGTAAGGAACTTTGAAATCGCTCTCAATCCGGCTCCGAAAACAAAGCCACTACCCTACAACAATCTCAGCTCGTGGGTTAAGTGGGCAAGGTTCTTGGGGCTACTGCAGGAATGAAGTCACTTTCCCTGGAGGGGCAATATCTGTAAGGCAAGTGAAAATCTGTCTCGGCGTGACAGTAGTTAGATGTTGTGCAAACGACGGATTTTGTCCGGTCTACGGGAATTTGCACATAACATTTCACATTTCACCGGGGTAGGATGCGATGCATGCACCTTGACTCACCGAGCGTACGGGGGTGCGCGCAGAAACGGGGGAGGGCGGGGG
>SDVV010003045.1:0-21923 GCA_016164225.1 Gammarus roeselii | reverse complement strand
GCGTTACGGTCGTGTGTCTTGTTTCCAAAGTCCACCCCACCAGAAGTGGGGGAAGGCTGCTGTTGACTAATCATCTCTCCATCAGGCAGCCTGGGATGAAGGGGGTTCACGGCCACTATTTTGGCGCGACTGCCGATGGCTGTGTTGAAGAGCGTCCGCCAGATGGTGACGCTGATACGTTACCATCCTGCGGTGACCGTTGCTGTTGTTGCAATAGCCGTTGTTCAGAAGAGTTGTCCAATGAAGAAGTCTGGGTTGTCAACATTTGCTGAGTTCTGGCAATGGATCCATTAGAAGTCACGGCGGCCCCCCCCCCCACCATGCCCCCGTCACTACGGAGGGCTTAAAGCAAGTGTTTTCTGGCTCTTTCAACGAGCACCACTTGTGAGCTATGTGAAGGTTCGTTTCCCCTGCAAACATCATATTCCGACGGTTAAGCAGGACCATCCAACAGCTCTACCCCAGCAACGGGTTTGCTGAAGGTTGTCCCACCCCCCGGTCCACAATATGGCAGAAGTCTGATGCAGTCATATCATTTATAGTGTGGTCTGTTGTCAACTTTGCTACTTTGGCCACCTTGATAGTTGGTGAGTATAGATGTAAGAAAAAACTTCAACTACATAATATACGAAATAAAATATGGAACGAAAAAGAGAATAAAGAACAATAAAAAAAATAAAAGGAAAAATAAATAAAATAAAATTACAATAAATCAACATGATAGAATATGTAAAAAAAAGAAAACACAAGTATATACTGAACAAAATAAAATATATAACGCAAAAAAAAAAATATGGGGGAAAGTTGTCAAGAGAAGAATAGAGAGAAGTTAATGCAGCTTCAACAAAACAAACGAGGTAAAAGGAGTAACCAAGGTGAAAGCATAACCAGGAAGAGGTAGAGAAGGAGAGATAGTGATGAGTGAAGAGTAAAAGGGTACAAAAAGAAAATAGAGTGTTCACCCCCCGGTTGGATCGTGACCCCTCGCGACCCGTGAACCAGTAGCTTTAGGGGGCGGGGGGGGGGGGGAGACTAAACTTTGCCTTTATATTGTGGAATAACATGTACATAAAGGAAAACTGATATTTGGTGGTTAACAAGAAGTCACAGAAAGCAGATGAGCTTGAAATACAACACCAAAGGAGTACCCTATTTGAGGAGTCTATAACTTCAACAAGCTGATGTATGATCTTAGTGTTGTTGGCTCAAAGCAATGGATGGTCCACATTTTTGAAAAAAAATCATGCCTTGAAAACTTGGGAAAAGTTTAGCTTTAGACATTGAGAAGATCCTGCAATAGCACCATAACCAATTGTTTTTTCTCTTCAGTTATGAGGCTGCCCCTGTGCAAAGCTATTCTGCTTAGGGAATGGGGAATTAATCAGAACTGACCAAGCTCTGAATTAAACGGCAGCATAATTTGTTACCAAGGAGAATTACTGCAGTTATAAAAATGTTACTGCATTTATAAAAATATTGAGGTCACAATCCCAGGGTCAATTAGTTTTCAACAATATGACAACATGATTTTCTTCAAGTAGCTATTGTAAAGCAATTGATTTTTTTTCCAGGAAATCAACATATTAAACCCTTTTTCAAACTTTTCATCCCAGAATTAAGGGTAATGATAATGACTTTGCCCAAAGGGTAATGAACTTTAGCAGAATCAATAGACTGGACCCTTCACCTGAGGAAGAACTCGACGAGTCACTATCAGACGAACTGGAGTTGGAGCTGCTGCTGCTGCTGCTATCACTGCTGCTGCTGCTACTGTCGCTGCTGTCACTGCTGCTGCTATCCGAGCTATCTCCAGAGCCCTCTCCTTTCTGAAGCACTGGAGCCACAATTGCTGTAGGCTTTGGCTGCAAGAGAAAAGCATTAGGTTTAAGCCTCATAATCATTGATGTCGATTTTTAAAATATGAATAATTTATATCAATTGAATGCTAGGTGATTTTTGGTTTACGTAGTCTGAGTCTAACCACCCACCGACAAAATATAATAATATAAATTAGGTCTCTTGAAGCCATTCGACTCCGACAATGTAACCGCACAACCATACAATATAGCATCTCAACCAAACATGGTTGCTTAACAACTTATACAAGGCAGCATCACGATCAAGACACAGTTTCTTAGATATGACTAAGCAAGTTCCAGCCAGCTAGTATTACCTGAGTACGGAGGAACTCTCTGAGGCCGTCCGTGAGCCCTCCCAGGCCGATGGAGGTAAAGAAGTTGATAGCGAAGCGGGTGTTGCGCGGGTTGTCCCGAGGCAGTAGCCCTTCGTAAGCCGCGCTCAGGGTCGGGTCCCGCAGCCGCTCGTTTAGCTTACTTAGACCAAAGAACTCCGCCATTTCCTGCGGTAAACGCCACAGAGTTGAATCACTGCCACACAGTTAAATCACTGCCCCAGAGTTATATCACTGCCCCAGAGTTATATCACTGCCCCAGAGTTATATCACTGCCCCAGAGTTATATCACTGCCCCAGAGTTATATCACTGCCCCAGAGTTAAATCACTGCCCCAGAGTTAAATCACTGCCCCAGAGTTAAATCACTGCCCCAGAGTTAAATCACTGCCACAGAGTTAAATCACTGCCCCAGAGTTAAATCACTGCCCCAGAGTTAAATCACTGCCACAGAGTTAAATCACTGCCACAGAGTTAAATCACTGCCACAGAGTTAAATCACTGCAACAGAATTAAATCACTGCCACAGAGTTAAATCACTGCCACAGAGTTAAATCACTGCCACAGAGTTAAATCACTGCCACAGAGTTAAATCACTGCCACTGAGTTACACTACTGCCACAGAGTTACACCACTGCCACAGAGTTAAACCACTGCCACAGAGTTAAACCACTGCCACAGAGTTAAACCACTGCCACAGAGTTAAATCACTGCCACAGAGTTAAATCACTGCCACAGTTAAATCACTGCCACCGAGTTAAACCACTGCCACAGAGTTATATCACTGCCACAGTTAAATCACTGCCACAGAGTTAAATAACTGCAACAGAGTTAAATCACTGCCACAGTTAAATCACTGCCACAGAGTTAAACCACTGCAACAGAGTTTAATCAGTCTTACAGAATAATGCTACGATAATGTGCACATGGGACAAATATTTGGACCCCAATAAATTGGTCATAAGCAGCAAATGCGCGGCACACAACACACCTCAAAAGTGAAAAAAAGAGTTGAACGATTTGTGATGAAAAAGTATAACAAAATAAATAGGTATGGCTATTTAACTAATCAGTTGAGCAAAACTGACAACCCTTGAAAAAAAAAAATTAAAAGAATGCTCAACAGTAAGTTGGGTATAAAACTGACAGCTAACAAGGCAAACGAAACAATTTTTTCATCAATATTGTGATCAAACTATGTCATGATTCCAATGATAGCAGAAATAAGATAAGTGAAGATTATAACTACGTATACATTTCCAAACATTGCTTTCACTGCCAAATAAACATCTAGCTTCCTACCTTTTTGTGGTGACGTAACACATGAAGAATGAAAGCCCGCAAAAATAATACAAAAATACGGTATGAATGCACAAACAGAAGAAGCAGACGACCTGACAAAACACTAAACAAAAAAACGTACTAGAGAAATGTTCACAGATTGCAGTTTAGAATTTAAATGTTCATATTAGTTACGAATTTTTTAAAAACGAAACGATACACCCTTGAAACAAGTTCAAATACTTTTCTAGAGGCACATCACTTTATTGTATCCTTACAAGGTGTCTCCATCACCAATATAAGAAATAAGAGAAGCCCATCCAACGTCACAGACAACAATTGAGGGCCACCTTTGGACTAACCAGTTTTGGGTGAGTTTCTTCAGCCAGGAACTCATTTTATTCCAAAGCATAAATGAGAATAAGAACACTTTGTTCGAGGACATAAGAAATTAGCAAATAAGATGTAATGACAAGGAAGATACGAAGAGGATGCTATTTATTCAAAGATCTCACCTGGAAGAGTATCTTAAGGAAGACTCGTGAGGAGCTGGTTGTGTTGTCTTCGTTGAGTTTGACGACAGAAAAGACGGCCCAGTTGATGGCATCAGAGACAAAAAGGTGTGCAAACAAACGGGCCACATTGCGCAGCTTCTCAGCATCCAGTCGATGACAAGTTTCGTAGGCAGTGGTGAAAATTTCTTGGAAACAATCCATGTACACGCGGTTAATGTTGCAGAACCGCTGGGCCAAGAGCGCGAAGAACTTGATGAAGGTTCGCTCCTGAGCGCAGCAATCCAGTATCATGTTGCACAGCTCCAGCTCCCAGCCGGGCTTGATTTCCCCTTTGAGGATCTTGTGAGCAGCCTCATCAACAGTGATGGACGACTTGAGGGTGAGATAGATAGTGCGGCGGAAAGCAAGCATGTTGCCCTCAGTTTGGTCGATTATCTTCTGTTGCTGCTCCTCCTCCTTGTCTTCGTCCTCCTCCTCACTCTCCGAGCCACTCTCTCCCTCAGACCCGCTCTCATCACTCGACCCACCTAAGATGCTCGATTTGATTTCTTTGTATTTTTCCTCATTGGCTTCAAAATCGGGGTCGTGTTTGAAGACATTCAGAATGTCATCACTTTCCAGTTTACCATCGAGCTCCACGATGTGGGTAATTTGATCATCTTCCTCTACGAGATCGAGCTCCTCGACCACCGCAGGGTTATCCTTGAAGCCCCCCCGGCCAGCAATCCAAATTGCTTCAAACATGTACTTGACTCGCTCCTCCAGCTTCCCTTCATTGATAATGTTCTTGAGGCTTTCGAAGATACGCAGCATGCATCGCGGGCTCACCTCCTGCAGCTTTTGGCCGCACTCCTTCAATAAAGATGCTGCCAGCTCAGCGCAATTGTTACGAGACTTTTCGCCAATTTCTGTCGCGTCTGCAACATCTTGCACTTTCTCGAGAAGGAAAGTAAGAATTTCTAGCGCTACGACCTCGTGAGCGACCTCCTGATTCATGAGGTGGGCAATAAATCTGGTGGATGACAGACAAAGGTTCTTGTCATTACGTTTGATTCCTCTCCGGAATTGGATTACTAAACGCTTCAATAGCAGCTCACCAATTTGAGGAAACTTGCTATTGAGAACAGACACTAGAGCGGCGTACACATGAGTGAAAGTGAGCGAAAAAGCTTGAGCTTGCATTAGAGAGCGACACAAGATACCCCGCCCTCTCACTACGTTTTCTTTGAGCAATTCACGGACGATGATGCCAATATTAGAGACGTTGACTTTATTCACTAGACCATTGATAGACTTCTTGAGAGCTTCCCAAGCAAGCCTCTGGTAAGCTGCCGATGATTTATCGGTGATATCAGCTTGCATCATCCGCAACTTGGCGGGAGGAATGTAGGCTCCACCAGTGCGTGTTTGTAGAGGATCAACGACAGGTTTCTTAATGGCAGGAGCCGGTTTAGGAACATCTTCTTTAGGTCCCTCTTTCTCCGCACTACGGCCTTTTGTTCTCTTTCTCGACCCGTCCTCATCACCATCAGCATCCCTGTCATCCCTACCCCTCTTGGCATGTCTTTCCGGCCTGTCAAGGTCGTGCCGCCTTTTGGGATCCTCTATTTGGATGCCGAGCTCGTCAGCATACTTGTTCCAGTAAGTGTCACTGGTCTTGGACTGGCGCGATGGTCGCGTGTCCTGCCCACCCCAGTACCGCTCGCCCACCACCTCATCGCCGTGGTACTGCCTCTCCTTGTTCTCTTGTTTCTTCAATTCAGGATGTTCGCGCTCGTAATCACGAACCTCAGACAGTTTTTTTTCGACCTGGATTCTGTCTTCTTTATCTTTTCTATCCATTTCGATTCTCAACTGTTCTTCAATTTTTCTCTTCTTCCGAAGTAATTCATCTTCACTATCATTTTGCGTGCCGGATTTTCCGGATCTTCCAATTCGGTCCGCCTCCACGTCTGAATTTACACCATCGCTCTCGCTTCGACGATGCTTCTTCGACTTCTTTTTGGGTACCCTTTTCTTTTTCTTCTTATGCTCATCTTTGTCAGAATCGTCTGAACCACTGCTATAGTCTCTCGCGGGTTTCTTTTTCTCATGTTTCTTGCCATCTTTAGAATCGACACTTCGCCTGGCAAGCTTTTCAGAGGGGCGGCGAGGGCGTTCCCGAGACGCCATTTTTTCGTCAACAGATTTCTTCTGATGTTTATATGATTTTGAATCAACGTCACCGAGTTTAAGGTAGGAACTCATCTTTTTACGTCGCGATGAAGTCCTTTCTTCACCATGGTTATCATCCTCTGTAGAATCGTCACTGCTGTCAGTTTCTTTACTCTTGTTCTTTAACTTGTCGGCATTCTTTGATGGATCACTAGCAAACTTCCTTACTTCTGAGACTATTTTCAAGTTTTTCTTAGGTTTCGTTTTCCTTTTCTTGTCTGATCTAGAATCAGACGAAGAATTACTGCTGTCGTTGCTGCTAGCGCTGCTGTTACTGCTGCTCGATGAGTCACTGCTGCTGCTGTCATGGCGTTTCTTCTTCGATAAACGTTTTGTATCTCGTTTGTCATGACCTTTAACCGTGTCACGCTTTTTCTCATCACTCTTTGCGAGAGAATGAGCTTTTGAATCACTTCTTTTCAATGTGTCTGAACTAGAGTCTTCAAGGCTAACTAATTTTTGGCTTTGATCAGAAGACACATTGACATGTTTACTAGTCTTTTCTTTGCTGTCAGCACAAACATCATGATTGTCTTTCGAGCGCTGATCATCACGACCATCACTCAAAGTTTTTTTGGCAGAATTCTTATGGTCTTGTTCATTGCTCTTTCTAGGTAAACATGCCTCAGTATTCTGGTTTTGACCCGAAGAAGCATCGTCATGTGCATCACGGTCTGGAAGTGAATCGTTGCATTTCCCTGTTTTCTTGTCTCTATCAGAATTTGAATCACAAATTCCATCTCTTTGCTTTGAACCCTCTGAATGGGTATTTTCAACTTCAAGCTTTTTCTTTCTCTCTTCCAAGCGCAAAGAGACTCGCTCATCTTCCTTCTTACTATCAATAAGACGGAAATCGTCACGGTTATCATTCTTTTTATTATCTAGATGACGAGATCTAGGATCATTTTTCATTTTACTATCGCTGGGACGAGACTCGTCTCGTTCAGTCTTCTTTGAATCATTAGGGCGGGATTGGTCGCCGTCTTTTTTATTCTTCTGATCAACTGAGTGAGTGCGATCGCCTCCATCTTTCCTCTTCCCATGGTCTACATGTCCTTCAGATACATTTACATTATCAGGAAGCAAAGCATGCGGTTCACTCCTTCCCTCACTCTGAGAGCGTGCAAGACATTCTTCAGCGTCTCCCCCACCTAACCGGTTGCTCTCGTCTTGTGTCTCCTTTTGCTCCGTATGTGATGCGTCCAAGTCTCTCTTACTCTTACTATTAACTGAACTTGAGCTTGTACGCTTATTTGAAACTTGTTGACCTATGTGTGGGACGTGTGGTTCCTTTTCCTTCATTTGCTTTGAATCAACTTTGTTCTGCATCTCTACCGCTGCTGTTTTGTTTGAATCTGTCAAGTTTGTAATTAACATATTTTTACCAGTTGATTCTTTTTCCATTTCAGAGTCATCTGCTGATTCGCTGGCTGTTTCAAGAGGGTCGTAAAGCGCAGATTCAAGTTCTTTTTGCTCCTCTTTACGGCCCACCGTGGAACTTACCGAGTTGTCAAATCGTCCACTAGTATTTTTGCTGCTGACGTCCTTTGATGTCTCATCTTTCATAGACTGTGTACATGTCTCCTTTTGCAAGTCTCTCATAGGACCAGTTTCACTGATTTTAGTGGTGTCCAATGTTTTATTTGAGGAACCAGTTTGAAGAGGTTCTTGGTGCTCCTTGCCTGATTTGACCTGCATTACCTCAGTGCTGGTCCTTCTCCTACTTGACAGATGGACTTGATCAGTTGCTATTATTGCTCTCTTAACTGACCTGTCACTGTGCTCTTCCTGAGTAGTGGGCACATCAGTCACATCCTGCTGTGAGCTACGCCGTTCCCTCGTGGCCTTCTTTTCAGATCTGGTATGGTCACTATTAACGCCTTCCCTGTCATCAACGGATTCACGCACTTTTGCTTTCCCATCCTTTGCAATGGAGATGTGCTTCTCACCTTGAGTCACACTCTCCTTACAAGGCACTTCTTGGGATTGGCTACCCAGTTGCTGTTTAGGGTCAGGGAGGTCCTGGTGCACCTTATTATCTTGGCTAGGTCCACTGGACTGAGCAAGTTTCAATTGCTGGGCAGTGTCTGCCGCATTCGGTAGGATTCCCTTGCTGTGCTCATCCGGTATAGGTTTTTCAACTAGCTTGCTAGAATCTGGTAAGTCTTGTACAAGTGATGAACTCAGTACAACTTTGGGCTGTGTTTTTGCAATGATAACATTTTGTGTTTCGGGCTTGTTTAGCTTGGGTAATAAAAGATTGTCTGCTCTCTTACCAGCTGGTGGAACTGGAATATCAACAGGTAAAGGGCAACTTTGTGACGGTAGCTCATCAGTCTCTTGTGGATTGGCACCTGACGTCGCCTTTTCGACTGTTTCATGAACTACTGTCTTGCCAACCTTCTTATCGATAGCAAGGGACTGTTCCTCACTCGGGGCACTTAAGGGTAGAGGCAAATCAACACTACTTTTCCTTAGTTTTAAAGATGTAAAATCTTCTTCATTGCAAATGATGGGCTTTGATTCAACAACGGCTTCCTTGGAAATAACATGTTCAGATACCTTCGGTTCACCATCCAAGATGTCATTGACTTTTTCACCTACTCTGGAATCAATTGTTTTGGTTGATGTCACAACCTTAGTTTGTTCTACTGGAGTTTCATCAGTATTATCTTTCACATTGACATTATCTACTTCAACGTCTTCAACTTTCTTGACCACTATCTGAGGTGGTTCGTCTTTTGAAGATTTCGCAGTAGAATCGGCGGTCTTTCTTTTCTTGGGTGATCCTCTGCTGCTGTCACTGCTACTACTACTACTACTGCTACCACTGCTATGACTACTGCTGCTGCTGGAGGAGCTGGTACTACGGCGGCTGGACCTCCTCCTTCTCCTCCTCCTGCTGTCTGAACCCCTGCTTCTGGAGCGCGTCAATCTTCTACTCGAGCGGCGACGCCGTGAGTGGTCTGGGCTGCGACGGCGGGGCGATAGACGGAGAGGAGGGCGGTCCCAGGGCGTGCTGAAACGGGGGTCACGCCAGCGCGGCTGCTCCCCAAAGCCCCCTACCACGCGCTCGTAACGTTCACGGGCCGCGCGGTCCAGACGACCGCGACTACGAGCCCGACGGTCTCCGGGTCTGTGGCTTGATCGATCTCGACTGCGATCGCGACTAGTTCTAGCACGATCTCTGCTGGTCCTGCTGCGGTCACGGCTCATTCTCCTGCGGTCACGGCTGATTCTGCTGCGGTCACGGCTCATTCTGCTGCGGTCACGGCTCATTCTGCTGCGGTCACGGCTCATTCTGCTGCGGTCGCGACTGGTCTTACTGCGGTCACGACTGATCTTGCTGCGGTCACGACTAGACTTGCTGCGGTCACGACTTGACTTGCTACGGTCATGACTAACCTTGTTGCGGTCACGGCTTGACTTGCTGCGGTCATGACTTATCTTGCTGCGGTCACGACTCGACTTGCTGCGATCAGGACTTATCTTGCTGCGGTCACGACTCGTCTTGTTGCGGTCTTTAATTGACTCGCTGCGGTCATGACTTTTCTTGCTACGATCACAACTAGTTTTGTTTCGACTGCGGTCACGGCGGTCAGGGCTCTTACTCGTTTTTCGTCGACTAACCGTATCCCTGCTGCGAGCGACTACATCTCTGCTCCGGGCCCGATCACTACGGCCCGCCCTTCTGTCCCGGCTGCTTGCACGCCCGCCGCGATTGCTCCCACGCCCGTCACCTATTCTGCCCTCTTCACGGCCGGCGCGACCATCTTTGGCCGGGGGGCGTTTCTCACTACTGTCACTCGCCCCAGTCTTCTTTCCCACCTTCTTATTGTCCCTGCTTGAGTCGCTACTGCTACTGTCACTGCTAGAACTTCTCGTAGCTTTAGGCTTAGAACCATCTAGCCTAGCTTTATTCTTCTCAGTAGTCGACTCATCACTGCTGCTATCACTTGATTCACTCCGAGCCATTACTGAAAAGAGATGCAGCTCATTAAAAACAAAGCTTCTACTTATAAATAATATTCATGATTACATTGCTAAATGCTAGATGAGATTTGGTGCAGATAAACTACATAGGAGTTTGGTCATGTTCTTCCCACAAGGTTGGTCAAAACGGGCATGACAGTATTAGGGATGTAGCTACCAAATAACCACTGACTATGGGTGTCCAGTCCTATATTGATAGTACAAGGTATCACAGTAGAATTCAAACTGTAAGGCAGAATGAAAGAAATGCACACATGCAACTCTATATATTGCTAATATATATCATTTGTAGCAAACGCTTGATAAATTCAAATTGAATTTTCATTTATGTAATTCAAATAGTGTTAACGGCAATAGAGTTTCATGTGTACTATTTTAAAAATTGAAAACCCATTGCCAGATGATTGAAATAAAGGATTTAATAATAATTTAATCATTATACTAATTGTCATCCATATATATAGGTTCATGTGTGCACATATGAATGTGTATTATACTGATTGTCATCCATACATGTAGTTAGGTGTTTGCACATATGAATGTATATATATTATACTGATTGTTCATCCATATATGTAGGTAGGCATGAGCACATAGGAATGTATATTACACTAATTGTCATCAATATATGTAGGTAGGTGTGACCACATATGATTGTGTTTTATACTGATTGTCATTTATACATGTTGGCAGGTGTATGTACACATGAATGAGTATTACTGTTTGTCATCCATATATGTAGGAAGGTGTGAGCACATTTAGAGTGTGTATTTGTGTGGGTACATGTATGATGGTAAATTGTGAAATCCATTTCAGTTCTATGAAGGCGACCCAGCAGCACACTAGAGATGAGCTGCAATGTATTCATTTTGGATTTATCAATCCCATGCCCATGTGTTTTATATAAGATTTTCCATAACATATATTGTGAATCATGTTTTGAAACATGAAGCAGCTACAAACCGGCCGCCGACAGGAGATGTGCTGTCGCAAATTCACTTTATCTCTAATTTCGCTAATTCAAATAGCGCATATGAAAACTAAGTTTGATGTATTATACTTAAGTATTGAAAACCCATATCTAGATGATGGAAATTATTGATTTAAAAAAAAAATGCACTATAGCAATATTTAGCAGGGGTTACGCCAGCGCGGCAGCTTGTTATACTCATCAAAAAACCTACAGGATTAGCAGGAGTAAGGACAGTGCAATTGGCAAGGAACTGTGTAGCTTGCTTAAAGAGTGGTAGAGGGTGTGGCGATCAGATATTTGTACTAAGACAAGTCTCTGAAAATAACTTTCAAATTAAAGGAATGTGTTCTAGGCCTTCACGGATCAGGAAAAAGCTTACTATAGGGTCGACTGGGAGGCGCTATGCAGGATGCTGTATGCATATGGAATAGGCGGAAAATCGTATGAGCAGGTTGAGTTCCATACTGACAGCAGAGCATGTGTCAGAATGGGAAGCAAGATGAGAGCTTGGTTTCCAATGATTTTTTTTTAATTGAACCTCAATTCCACCGGAGCCTCAATGTGAGTCATAATAGGCTTCCCCGTAGGGCGCAACCGTCGTTGATTCAGGTAAGTTCGCACGGCCTCGCGTGCAAAAATATTAGTCGTGTCAAGATGAAGTCAGTTCATATTTCAATTGTGACATATTTGCGCACTAAAGCGTACGAGAGAGTAAAGAGTTAACGCGTATCTTCGTATAATGTGTTATTTCTGTGCGAAATGGGGGGGAAGAGATAACGTCACTTGCACAGGTGTTTGGGGATTAGACAGCTTTGTATGGTCCGGTGTATTTTCCGACATCGATAAGCTTTTTACGGTAGGTTGGGTCCGTGAGAAGGCTTTGTAGGTTGTACGGGGGATTTAGGAATGCTTGTCGGGCTGCCGCGAGTGCGTTGCAATCCATCAGTAAGTGTTTCACGCTGATAGCCACTCGGTGGCAACAGGGGCAAGGTGGCGCGTTTGGTCCTATGTCGACATCCATCAGGTGGTTGTGAGTTATCCACGTGTGTCCCGTGCACAGGCGGTTGATGAACACTTGGTCTTTTCTGTTGGTGAACTTTGTTTCCCATTCTCCGACTGAGGGTTTTACTGAAAAGATTTCTTGTCCACTCTGTTGCCACATTTCATCCCATCGGGATGTTATGCGAGAGATAATAATAGGGAACCAGTCCCGGTAACGTATTACGAAAAATTGTTCTTGGCGAGTAGATGCCAGTTTAGCAAGCGAGTCCGCAAGTTCATTTCCTCTAATTCCGCGTGCCCGGGGATCCAGCAGAATTTCACTGCCTGACCCGTCTCGGTCATCACAAAGAGATCTTGCTGCATTTTACGTAGAACGGAATGTTCGTAGTGTAGTGTTTTAAGCTGGGTGAGGAAACTCAGACTGTGTGAGAATACGACGAATATGGGAAAGCGATGTGTTTTAGCAATAGAGATGGTTAGTTCGAGTGAGTGAAGCTCCGCAGAGAACACAGAGGCCTCTTGTGGGAGGGTGGCCGAGAGTGGGGTGTCCCCGCACACAGCGGCGGCTCCCACTCCGTCCGCGGTTTTGGAACCGCAAGTGTATACGTGGTGTGCTCTAAGTATTCTTCCTCAAGTAGTCTTAGGAATTCCTGTCGGTACGCGTTGTTGGAGTAGCTGCTTTAGGGTACATTTTCAGGCCTAGGTTGAGCGGTGGTGGGTTAATCATCCATGTTGGTGTGTTAATTTGGAGGATTCGGTAGGAAAATGAAGACTTAATAGCTCTACAATTGATGGTTAGCGAGGTCAGCAGGTTGTCCACACGTAGGGAAAACGGTGGGCATATAATTTTTAGCCCCAAGAGGACGTTTATCGGATATGTTGGTGATGTGGCTGATTGCTGGGTTGTTGATTAGACTTCTAGTCTTAGAATAGTATTGTAGTGAAAGTTTGTCTCGCAGGAGCGGAAATAGAAGTTCGTTATCGAGCACGTTAAGGGACTCGATTGGGGTGGAGCAGAACGCGCCGGTTGTGATACGCAAAGCATTGTTTGTAATGGTCGAGAGTAGTTTTGGCTGCAGATCCGTAGACAACGGCTATGTAGTCAATGCGCGATCGTATTATTGCTTTGAACAGCGTCATTCCGTTGTCCATGTCGGCACCGAACTTCAGGAAGTTACTGATTGGACAAGTCCCGTCGACCTTTTGCAGCGAGTCGCCAGGGCTGCGATGTGGGGTCGCCGCGTGAGTTTAGGGTCCCACATAAGACCCAGGAATTTGATCGTTTCTTCGTATGCTAGAGATGTGTTGTGCAGCGTTAGGGCTGGTTTCATGTGTAAACCGGGCAGAAGGGTAAAGTGCATGCTTTAAGTTCTAGAGGGCGAGAATCAAAATCCGTTTAGTTAAGCCCAATTCCCGACTAGGTTTAGGCACTTCTGGATTTTATGTTTAATTGTAATGAGGCTGGGGTGTCTGTAGCTTATTTGTAGGTCGTCCAAGTATAGTGATGAGAGCAGACTTCCGTCTCGGGGAAGAATGTCGGCTAACTGATCGATTTTGCGGATAAAAAGAGTGACACTGAGGACGCTTCCCTGGGGGACGCCCATATATTAGGGATATGACGGAGACTGAGTGTCGCCAACCTTGACTTTGAAGGTGTGATTTTGTAGAAATTGGTGGATGGAATGTGGAAGCCGACCTCTCAAACTTTTGCGGTAGAGATTCATAATGATCCCGTATTTCCACGTAGTGTCGTATGCTTTATCAACGTCGAAAAATATGGAAACCACATGTTCTCTTCGGACGAAGGCCTGTCTAATTCTAATCGTACGAGATGGTTCGTTGTGGAGTGGCGCTTACGGCCTCCCACTGGATGTTGTTAAGGCCTGCATGCATTTCAAGATAGTCGACTAGGCATGAGTATATTATCATTCTTTCCATAGTCTTACATAGGACTCTAGTTAGGGCAATGGGACGATAAATACGTGGGTCGCTGTAACATTTTTCGGCTTTGGGTATCGGGATAATTACGGATTACCGCCATTGGTTGGGAAATAATGAATTTGAATACAGCGTATTGAACACAGTTAGAAGTTGCTAGAGAGCGTTGTCAGGAAGGTGTTTGATCATGTTGATGTGCACTCGGTCCGGCTCGGGTGAGGTTTCACGAGTGTGGTCAATTGCATTTTGTAGTTCATGGATGGAGAAAGGTTTGTTGTAGAATTCTTCATTTGAGGAAGTGAAGTCGATATGCTCACTTTCTCTTGGTATCTTTTCCCGTTGGAAAGAAGCCGTATAATTTGTTGATTGTGACATTCGGCTGAAAGTCTGAACTAGTTTGTCCGCGATGTCCGCGTATGAAGAAAAGACAGTGTCTCCGTCCGACAGTATGTGGATAGGTCGCTCGGGGCGACCTTGTATAAGTCTGATTTTTCCCCAAACTTGAGAAAAAAGATTTTTTGATTGATTGCGTTAACTAATTGGGTCCAGCTTTTTTTGCTGTTTCTCCACGCTAAGTTTGCGGAGCACAGCAGTTTCCTTTTTGTAAGCTACTCGGTTCCTGGGGGAACATGCGCGGCGGAAAGCCCCGTACATCCTGTCCCGCTGGTCCTTTGCTTCTTGTACCTCCGGACACCACCAAGGTTTTGGGAAAAATGTTGAGGGTAAATATAAAGGAATGCATGCGGCTGCTGCACTTTGGAATTTCTCGTATAGATGTAAGATGAGGTCGCGCTCTGAAATGTCTTCGGGAAGGCCCTCCACATCGTCCCATGCGACATGTGTCGAGTATTCCTCCCAGCTGGCTTTCCTGTTGTTGAATCGAAGTTCTTGTGCGTCAGGATTGTTTGGTCGGTTAGTAAGGAGCGATATGATCACTGGGTTGTGATCACTGTCATGTGTTGGAGGAAGGACTCTCCAAACGAGTTGGGGAGCTAAAGTAGGGAAACGGATTGAAAAATCGATGGCGGTTATACTTTTGAGGGTGATCCGTGTGGGTTGTCCATCGTTGAGAAGGACCAGGTTGTGAGTGTCTATGGTGTTGGCCATTATCACTCCTCTGGGGTCTGTTCTCACGCATCCCCACACTGCGTGGTAGCTGTTGAAGTCTCCAAGGAGGAGTACGGGATGATGCAGTTGGTTAAGCAGATCGGTCATTAGTGCCTCCGTGAGGTCGTGGTTTCGTGACAAGTAGATAGATACCACTGTAATAGGTCTTGAGATACATATCTTCACTGCGACAGCTTGGAGTTTTGTTCTCAGAGGGAGGAGGTGATGAGGTATGCTTTGATGGATCATAAGTGCCCCTCCGCCGTGTGGTCACATACATGTGACTTTCGCGACGGCGTATGACATATTGAGAGATTGTGAAGGTGGCTGTGTCACGGAGTTTGATCTTCTGGAGGCCTACCACCAAAGGTTTATGTATGGAGATTAGTGATAATAATTCATCTTTCTTGCCTCTAAGTCCCTGGCAATTCCACTTAAGTATTGTGTTGCTGTTCATTTCGGATTTGTTTCACGCCCAGATTTTGATGGTCTGGAGCGGTTGCGTGGTTTGTAGGAACTTTCGTGGTGTTCTTGTCTATGAGGCGCAGGTGTCCTAGATCGAGAGCGTTTGCATGAGCACCCGCTTTCAGTAGAACATGATCTCCTAGACTCACTGCGTTCTCGGCTGTGAGTGCTCTTGTAGGAGGAGGAGGAGGAGAAGGAGGAGGAGGAGGACGACGAGAGTATGATCCTTGTGTTTGCATCTTGAGGAAGCGCGTTCCTCTTCTATGGAAGGTTTTTAGAACATTATGATGGGCTGAGTAGTAGTCGTTGGGATATTTGAGTCGAGTGCAATGCATGGTAGATCAGTGGTTTGGGGTATCAGTTCTCCGTTGAAGATTTTCGACGCGTTCTCGCGCAGGCGATGGTCGTTCACACTTGTGAGATGTTCTGGTGTTGGGCATGTTAGCCGAGGGTTGAATACCTCACTTTGGTTTTCGATGGGTGCGGTTGCAGTTAAGACGGTCAGAAGTCGTTCAACGCTCTGATCGAGGCGAGCTGTGGTCTGTGGGGTGCTGCTAATCTTTTCGCTTCGTGGCGAAAGTGTGTCGCGTATCCCGCGGTCGTCGTCGTCGTAGGAATCTTCGTCTCTTGGCCTTTTGATTTTCGGGTTCTTGGACCTCTCCTCGTAGTCGACCGAGGCAGCATCCATCGCAGTGCTTTCCTGGGCACTGGTGGATTCATTGCTTGGGGCACCCACCTTTATTACGAGGGCGGTCGCTGGACTGGTCGTTGTATTGTTAGTACTGGAGAGGGGTTTTGGGGTCATGTTAATAGTTTGTGTTAACGGTGCGCGAGTGTTGTTTGGTGGGGTAGACTTAGTTGTGGATTTAACCGTGTGACTCAGCGGTCGTTTTGTATGATCGTCATTGCTTTTTGGTCCATGTACTTAGTGCAGTCGCGGTCGCCTGCCTCATGGAGGCATCGGCAGTGGTAGCATTCAGGTTGGTGGGCTGTGCAGTCCTTTTGGTCATGCTCGCCGGCGCATTTCTTACAGCTTCAAGTTATGTGTGGCTGGCAGTAATTGATGACGTGGCCGTATTCCAGGTATTTTTTGCGCATTGCAGGCCATATCGCCACTGGGAAAGTTTTAGTTTTTCCCTGTTTGCCCGGGGTTACTACGAATTCTGGTGTGTCGCCTCCTTGGAAAGTGATTTGATAAGCGGTGGTTTGGGTGTTCGGTGGTTTAATCCACTACGCTAGAGAAACGTTGGTGACTCTGAAATCCTCAGCTTAACTTGTTGCAAAATTGCTTAGGTCAATTTTAGGAGTGTAGTTGGAAGTGTACATAAATCGCCTTGTTACGTGATGAATGGATGTATTTCGACAGTTACTTTGTTCTTCTCTATTATGTTAATCCTTTGTATAGCGTTGCTTCGCTCGATATTTACGACGTGGGCCAGATACTTCTTTCCCTGTCGGTTTATGTTTATCGGTCCGCCTTCCAGTTGCAGGATCTCCCTCTCAATCTTGTCCTGGGGGCAGTCTCCGTGTTCCATAGGGTGGCGGTTTACTTTGCAGTAAAAGCACCGAGATTCTTCGGATGGGCACGACAAGGGATCGTCCCGTTTATCGTGGTCGTCTTGAGAGCAGTGTGAGCATCTTTGCTAACCGTGACAATCCCTGCTTATGTGTCCGCATTTCTGGCATTTATAGCATCGCATCGGACGTCTTTTGAAGGGGGTAACCTTGGTTTTGCCGTCAAAGAAAGGTATGTCCATGTAGTTAGGTGTGGTGTGGGGGGGGGGGGCAATTGAATTTAAGCAGAAGGGCTGAGGTGGTGTTTCTTCTTGGTTTGGTTTTCGGTGCGGTTTTCGCTTCAACTTTACATTCCTCGTATTGGACGAGTCCGGTGATGAATTCGCCGGCTTCATCACTCGGGAGACCCTTTATGTAAATCAGGCCAGAACTCATGGAAAAAAGTTGGGTGTGGAATGATTTTGCAAGGCTTTTTGCATATTCTGTTTTCGATGAGTATAGTGTCACTTCGGAGTTTTGTGTCTACTTCAATGGTGTAGCTATCGTCATCGCTGACGGTGATGTTGAGAATTGGACGGCCAGTCATGGAGCCCAGTTCTTCAGGTAGTTTATGTGGGCAAATATCCGGTTTGCCATTGACATCGAATGTCAATTCCAAGTGTTCGGGAAATTTAGGGCAGTTGTTGAATAGGTTGTGGTCATTAAATTGAGTGTATTGTCTCCTCTTTGTGTTTTTTGGTGTTCGGTCGTTATGAGTTTCGGCTGGGAAGAGGGCGATGTTATCAGAGAGGTTAGAGGCGGAAGCATACAAACAGGTTACGGGTTCCCTGGCCTCAATCCTCTCCATCAGCTCATCCAGTCGGGTATTCATAGTTGATCGGGTATTCATAGTTGCAAAAAGGTTTTCGAGTTAAGTGAGGCGTTCACAGACTTCACTGGGAGGCGCCTCAGTCTCCAGCTCGGAAAGACCCATCATTTTGCTTATCTTGCATAGGGCATTCAGAATTCCGATTATATTTGCATCTAGCTCCAAGAAGCGTTCATTTGTGTCATCGACTACGAACTAAGTCAGGGCTCCTGTTGATGAGGAACTCAAAAGGGGTTTGTCATTATTTCTTGCAGACAGGTTTGAGTGCGACGCTCTGGAGAGGCTGCCAGCCCCTCTCCGATAGGGCTAGTCTCGCCCATTATTGGATCCCCGGCTTCTACCCGGGGTTCTGGGTACTGAAGGTGAGGCCTTCTTTACTTTTATTTCTATTGCATATATGAATATATACACTAACTCAATCCTTAAATTTACTCATAAATTAATCTGAAATCTAAATTTTTTGTGAAATTTTTTTATTAGCTAGCCTTTTATTTAACATTTTATTCTTTCAAGATGGTTTTGATTCTTAATTCACAAACCCTGGTGTCAGTGGGGGGGCTCACGTCTTTTTTGCATCAAGGGGGGGGGGGGAGTGAAGCTACAAACTGAAAGGGAAGGACGGTGGAGGGATCTTTCAAATGAAAATCTATTTACACAGAAGGACAAACATAATTTGGTGGTTAACGAGGACGCTGCGCAAAGGGGTGACCGGCTCTTGTTCTGATATAGCAAAAAAAGGGTGACCGGCTCTTGTTTTGATATAGCAAAAAAGGAGCTTGTATACCCTGGAAACCTTGGAGGGTAGACGCGAAGAACAGTAAGCAATGTTAATTTCAAACTCAGTTAGTTGTCCGTCATTGGTTACGATACTGCTCCTGCGCAAAGCTAGGATGACGAGGGTGTCCGCTCTTACTGTTTGCATTTAGAGCGAGCGTGCTTTCATGTTGAAGGTTTTTTCAAACTGTATGATTGTTTGTGTATCCTGTAGGATATGTGGGTCAACTGAGGTGCATGGTTGTTCAACGTTTTTCAGTGCGAGTTCATCGTGTAAGATTATCAACGCGTCCTCACGCAGGAGATGATCGTTCTCGCTGGTGAGATGATCTGGAGTCGGGCATGCGAACAGAAAAGGTTCGAGGCTTCACACTGACTTTCGTTGGGTGAGGAGGCCTCGGTATGACTGGTAAGTAGTTATTCTCTGTTCTGATTTTGACGAGCTGTTGTTGGCGGGCTTTGATGATATTTCATCGTTGTGGCGGGTGGGCATCGGAAACTTATAAATCTCTCCACCTTTGGTTTTTGATGGGCCTCACTGCGTGGTCGACTGGTGGGAAGCATTCATTATGGAGTCTTCCTGGGCACCGATGGGTTCACTGCTGTTGCCACTCACCTCTATTACGAGAGCGATCACTAGGCTGGGTGCCATAGTGTTACCACTAGGGAGGAGTGTTGAGGTCTTGTTAGTAGGTTGTGTTGACGATGGGTATATATCGTCAGAGGAGTGTTTACTTGCAGATTCAACTACTGTGGCATAATATAGTCAAGTTTTCGTTGACCGATTTGAATGGCCGTCACAACGCTTCGTAGGAATCATTCATTTTTGGTCTCGTGTTTTTGGCAGTCACGGCAGGTTAGGAGGCTTTGCAGTCCTTTTAGTTGTGGTCGCCGGCGCACTTCTTTCGACGTGCAGGCGGCCGTGGCGCAATTAGGAAAATTTAAATTTTGTTCATGTTCGCTCGGGATTGCAATGAATTCCGGTGCGTCAAGTCTTGAGAAGATGATTTGGTATGAGGTAGAACGAGAGTTTTGTGATATGATACAGGTTGCTAGAGAAACTTAGGCAATACTCCCACAACTGACCCTCATGTCAGTTGTGGGGGTGTAACTGGAAGTGTAAACAATTCGCTTGATATCGTTGAAAGACGGACGTCATTCGAGTTACTTTGTGTTTGTCTGCATGGATAATTTTTGATATAGTGTAGGCGATGACGAATGCCCACCCAAGCTGTTCAAGTGGCAAGGTCATGAAACCTGCCGAACCAACACCAATTCTGCACCTGCCAGCCGCTGGGTTTAACCTCAGGGATAATATAAAATAAAGGCCTTCCTCTCAGGGATTGGCCTCAGGGACCAGGCTACTACCTGGGCTCCATCTCTGGGCTTGCCCACAACTTCGTTGTGAGGTTGTGCAGCTAATAAAATTTCTCTCTGGGCTTGCAGCTAATAAAATTTCCCCTGGCCTTTCTCTGGGTTTGGCAAGAGCAGAACCGCGTCAGTACACGTCTCCACTTCCAGGCCACATAACACACCTGAGGATTCACCTTGGCACCTCTCACCCTTTTCACGGACTGGAGACTGTTTTTGAACAGCAGAGGCTGTCCAGAAGTGGGGTTACACGCCAAGGATACTAAAGATGAGCCTGCAGACAACGGGCCATAAGTTGGCCAATAGATGTATACCTGAACATCACCAGACCCCCAGCGCACCCCACCCCGTCTCCAGTCAAAGGCGGAAAAACACAAGGGGGCCACGCTCACAATCGCGTTACTTTGTTCGAGTTTTACGATCTGAGCTAGATACATTAATCCCTGTTGGCAGATAGTTTTTGGTTTACCTCCTAGTTGTTGTGAGAGTTAGTTCATCATAATGAATGGATTCGTAGAGGGAGCAACCCCATTTGTGCCGCTATCAATGACCGTTACGAGGAAGTGAGTAGAGAATGATGATTATCTTTTCTCCTTGGAGGGAGGGTCAACCTGAGAGTATTGCATCAAGGCTATAGCCTCCCGCTGCCAACCATGTGGTCCATCTGGAATTGGAGTTTTTCATTTTATTTTGTGGCAGTCTTTTTTTTTGCGGTTGAAGCGGGATTTTTCGGATGGACAGAACTGGGCATCATCTCGTCTGTCATGGTCGTCTTTGTACTCGAACCATGACAATCTCTGATCGTGTGTCCGTATTTCTGGCATTTATAAGATCGCATCGGATGTCTGGCGTAGGGTGTAACCTTGGTTTTAGTGTCAAGAAAAAGTATGTTCATGTAGTTTGGTGGGGTAGGGCAGTTGAATTTTAGCAGGAGGGCCGTGGTGGTGTTTCATTTTGGTGTTATGATTCAGCGATTTTTGTTTCGGCCACACAGTCTTCATATTGAACGAGTCCGGTGATGAACTCATCAACTTGCTCCGCAGGAAGACTTTCAATAAAAATCAAGCCTAAACACAGAGAAATTTGGACGTGGTATGAAATTTCTAATTTCATGCACACTTCTGGTCAACTTCAGGACAGCTGAGTTTTGATTTGATTTGGGCCTCATTTCCACCAGAGCCTCAACGTGAGTTATAATAGGCTCCCCGGTAGTGCGCGACCGTCGTTGATTCAGGTAAATCCGCACGGCCTCACGTACGGAAATATTAGTTTCGTCAAGATAAAGTCAGTACATATTCCAATAATGGCATATTTGCGTACTAGCGCGTACGAGAGAGTAAAGAGTTAATGCGTATCTTTGTAAAATGTGTTATTTCTGTGCGTAATGGGGTGGAGAGACCACCTCATTTACACAGTTGTTTGAGGTTTAGACAGCTTCGTATAGTCCAGTGTGTTTTCCGAAAGCGATACGCTTTTAACGGTAGGTTGGGTCAGTGAGTAGGCTTTGCAGGTTATCCGAATGATCTAGGAACGCTCGTCACGCTGCCGCGAGTGCGTTGCAATCCATCAGTCAGTGTTTCACGCTGATAGTCACTTGGTGGCAACAGGGGCAAGGTGGCGCGTTTGGTCCTATGTCGACATCCATCAGGTGGTTGTGAGTTATCCACGTGTGTCCCGTGCACAAGCGGTTGATGAACACTTGGTCTATTCTGTTGGT
>SDVV010003044.1:0-21926 GCA_016164225.1 Gammarus roeselii | reverse complement strand
TAAGTTAGCAGAGAGGACCCATTTTCAATCTTAGATGGTTTGAATGTTACGGGTAATTCATATTATTTTAGATTTTGACACAATTCTACGTCACTTTAACATACTATTCACACCCATCATAACCTGACCTGACCTTACGTACGATATTCAGTCATTGATATATACATATGAACCCCTCCAGACAACTCTAAATATCACTCTAACATATATGTTATTCATTTCGTTGGCACTCTCGAGTCATATATGTTACCAGAGAATCCCCCCATTTTCAAACTTGGATGGATTGAATGCTACAAGTATTTCAAATTTGTATCCAGTTTCATACAAACGGACATATAGTCTCACACCATTTTTTTCTTAATTTACTTCAATATCTCCGCTTAACTCTACAACCTTTGACAGCTTGCATCTCTGAATTTTCATTTTCTCTTTCCCATATTTTTCTTATCCTTAACGATGACTTCGTTTCAAGATCCGATCAGACGCTGATTTTTATCTTACCATTCTGTAACACATTTAGATCATTTAACTCGAGCTAGGTTTTCTGGCATCATTTCCACCCTTGAATCATATTTTTTCTACTGATTTCGAAGATTCGATGTTACCTCCAACAGTCACGATGTTCACAATTCAATACTTAACCTTCGAGTTTAGGATGATATGAACATTTCTTTGAGAACATACATAGTTTTTATTAGTATTTATTGGTATTATTTACAGACCTTCTGCCATCATCATTATCATCTACCTGGTTTTTGATATTTAAACAGCATTGTTCGTCCCCCAACCGTACTTTTCATCACTATATTTCAGTATACTCTCAAAATCCATCTCCTACTCCATCATATCTTTGATGCGGATACCAAAGGCTATTCGGTTCCCGTGTGTCAATAAATGTATTACTTCTTCTTCTTGAACCCTAATTATTTGAATCTTTTCCACTTCGAAGTTATTCTGAGATTCATCATTGAGAAATTTGCATACGTTCCAGTTTCTCTTTTGTTCTTAGGTATAATCTGTTGTCCACTACCTCAGCTTTATTACAATCACGATGAAGATTTTACCCTCGGATCATATAAATTTTCGAGATTTGCTTTTCTTATCCCCTCCCCCTCCCTCCTTCCTAAACACACTTTTATACGAATGTAACGCGTCCACATTGGTTACCCAGAGCAGACTTCCTTTTTTCCTATATCCATTTATGAAAGATATCTCCCACTCTTTTGATTCTTGTTTGTCCATTCTGAGATAGCTGTTTTTTTCAACACTATTCAATATTTATTCGATCCGACTCATATCAATCGGAGATTTCTTCTTCCAGCACATGTAAACAAAATTTTGAGTTATGAATGTTCATTTTTGTTTATTCTATGACGAAACGTGTGTCTCCGCTTGATCTCAACGTATCACTGACTCCGTTCTTGATAGCCAGCTAGCTATTATAAGTTGATTACATGTGGTTTTTCGCAAAACAATTGGCCTAACATTACTAACGTAGGTCATGGTGTGAGACTATGTGTCCGTTTGTATGAAACTGAATACAAATTTGAAATACTTGTAGCATTCAATCCATCCAAGTTTGAAAATGGGGGATTCTCTGGTAACATATATGACTCGAGAGTGCCAACGAAATGATTAACATGTATGTTAGAGTGATATTTAGAGTTGTCGGGAGGGGTTTATATGTATATATAAATGACTGTATACGTACGTAAGGTCAGGTCAGGTTATGATGGGTGTGAATAGTATGTTAAAGTGACGTAGAATTGTGTCAAAATCAAAAATAATATGAATTACCCGTAACATTCAAACCATCTAAGATTGAAAATGGGTCCTCTTTGCTAACTTACATTGGATGAGAGTGACAACAAAAAAATAGCTTATATGTTAAAGTTATATTTAGATGCGTTTGGAGGGCTTCATATGTATTTGGCAATGTTGAACACCATACATAAAGTTAGGTTATGTTAGGTTTTGATGGGTGTGAATAGGCTAGATCAAAATGTAGAGCCAAGTGGAGAGGATGAAAATGAATATGTCATAAATCGATAAAAAAGTAACACATTTATGCACGACAACTCGATCGATACTATATAATTCCTGGATAGAAAAAAATAGGATAGGTTAAGATGCTTAGTTCTTTTCACCTATCATGACGTGAAAGTGGTCCACAATAAATATCTTGTAACAATGACAAGGGATTTTGTTCTAATGGAAAAAACATATATCAGAGGTAAAGTGCCTCAGATGTTAACCGTTCCTGTATATGCAATCAAAATGTGTGTGTGTGTGTGTGTGTGTGGGTGTGTGTGTGTGTGTGTCTATATTGTAACTGTAACTATCCCTGCATACGACGTCATTATACCGTAGCCAGTCCTGCATATGCGGACAAAGCGTGAATGTGTGTACATGGTGTGTGACATTAGAAGAAAAACTACTGAAAATAGAGCCATGTGGGAGGGAATTTGAAATGTACATAGCACAAAATGATGTCTAAATATAATACATGTCCATAAAACTTGAATGAAAATGTATAATTATTGGCTAAGTTGGTTAGAATGACTTAATCTTTGAAACTAACACCGCGTAAAACTGATCCATATTAAAAATGTAACAAATTTACGTGTATTAGTTCTCTTGGATCCTATCTGCTGAGTCTCATCCGAACATGTAACAGAGCTATCGATAAATTCTGGAATCTAAACAACTGCAGAAGGTTTTTAGCTGGATCAAATTGCAGAAAATGTATTCAACTGCTTTTGATATTGTAAATATACAGCCCTAGTGGAGAGATTCATACACATCAATATCATACATAACCATCAAACTTGATTAAAGTACATAACTATTGGATAGAATAGGTTAAGTTGCCTAGGTAATATTGTATTCGTCATTGTATGGTAACCCTTTTTGCATTCATCGATATTTGATCTATGTTATCGTACATTGATATATATATTTCGCAAATTATGTATCTTACACATGGTTATATCCTAGATCTTGTGGATTGCGGACCTTACAATGCAGATCTGTATGCAAAATTGTTAGAGTGGATTTATTCAATATTTGATATAATAGACGAAAATGGTAGGAGCAACACATCCAACACTACAAAAAAAAAATCATGTTCCAACAGTAAAACCGTACATAAATCTTGCTAACGCTTTACCATTCGTAACACTCACTGACGTATGGGGTGAGCTTACATAAACGTTTTGAACTCGAAAGTCCAGAAACGAGCTATGACCTAACATCACTCGAGACTGGTCGATATTACTGGACTTGTAACAAGCGAAGTGAAAAAATATAAATATAAATGTAAGCACACAATCTGCTAAAGATTGGTTAAACTACAGGGTCAAGTGGATAGATTTGATAAGGATGAAGGTTAAATCAATGAAGAAAAAAAATACCTAACAATAAGTATGAAACGGGAAAAAATATACAATTCCTGGTAATTTCAGGTTAGAATGAATTAGGATTATGGCCATCATTACAGACCTTCAGTGAAAAATGTTAGAGTGGATCTGGTGAATGGTCGAAAAAAGGCAAATATTCTGAATGGGAACGCAGTCTCATAACAAAAGCCTGAATTAATTAAAACTTCTAGGTGTCTAAAAAGCAAACGAAATACAAACATTTATAAAAGTATGACTTGCGGGAATAAGCATCTAGCAAAGACCTGCAATTGGATAACGTAATTGAGATGTACATTCAATTATTGGAGAATTTCAACGCTAACACTCAACACAAATCCGGTAGAATAGTTCTCCAAGGTAATATGGAACCGGACCCCAAATCCAATGTCGAGAGGGGAAACACATGAAGCATTACATCCAAATAAGCTTATTTTGTACCCACCATCCCATGAAAATAGGCAAATTTATATCGAATACAGATATATTCCTATGATATCAAATCAAAATGTACACCAACATCAAAAAAAAAGCTAAATAAGATTTCCTACTCTACCCTAAGCAACAACGATTAACTATTATATACGGTGTATCCTACCGCACCCAGATGATGAACCCTACTCCAATATCCGCCGTGATCTGGTTCATGACTAAGATCGTATACTAGCATAACAGCCATACTGAAAATAACTGACATTTTACGCTGAGTTAATGTGAAAAATGTTATTTTATAGTTTCATACCATTCAAATCTATAATAAATTCCTAGACCTAACTGATGCTATGACTCTGGGAGTACAAATCCAAGTCTACTGTGTGATAAAATTGAACTCTTAAATGCTTCACTAGGTCACTTCTCAGCAATCTAGCACTGATATATAACAAATTTAGAGGTAACACACAGTCATGATACGATGCCACAGACGTACCTCGCATCTGTTAACCCATCGTCTCTGAACAGCCTCGAACAAAGATACATCCCGTTGAATATGGATGAACTCCAAAAATGACAACCAAAGAGTGCAAATCATCTCTACACTAGGACCCCTCCATCCAGTAAATTATCAGCTAAACGTTAAACAACATATATGCTAGGGATCAATTACGTAAGTTCCACAAAGATGCAGTACAGACATACACCTGTTAAACATACAATCCTATGATTTTCGTGGAAAAAAAAACATAACATCAGGAACATATATCTAAAAAAGATAAATAAGGTTCTCTACTCTTCTGTAACCGACAAAAATTGAAGAACAATGGGAATCCATCCTAGTAAATCGGTTCACTTATACAAATAAGCGTAAACATAATAAGCTCTTGCCTAGGGGTCTCTCTAACTTCTCCTAAATATTGAAGAATGGTCGTACAATAAATATACAATACCCTAACAGCAAGACCAAGTTTGAAACAAATCGTCTGTTCTATATCTTTAATAACTACGTCAAATATTGTATCAGGATGAAAAAAGATATATAAAACACTAGAAATGAACAATATGTAACTAAATTTGACCTGAAATAATATCTATAATGTAGACACGAACGTAATATATTCTGATATTGTATAAATAACCAACAGATTGCATTGAAGATGGGAATTCAACAGAGAACATACAAAACTGAAAGACCTATACTAAAACTCACGAGTTATAACAAAGCAAAAAGGTTAATGCTCTAGCATATCGATATTATACATTAAACCCGTGATGAAGGAGAATGACCTAGCATGTTTCCAAACAAACAAGAAATGTGTATAAGATACGAAGACATACGAGCGACACAACTGAAACCTAAAGTAAATACGGTATAGTGTATACAAAATCTAATGAAATTAGCCTCAACTTCAGTCCAAAACAGGGTTGAATTAACATCTCTTTAACTTAAGTAACCACGGCTTAATCGTAACAGAATTTCATATATACATATAAAAAAAAACACAATAATGCAACAACCTAGCAATTATGCCTGAAATAGCTTGCTACATGGATGCTTCAAGCCTAATATACCCTAAAATGCCTATAACTGTTTGAGTTAACCGATCGAAATTCCGAAACAATACGAATTCAACTTAAATCATTACTAAGTATACATAACATAATATTTTAACTTACACTAAATCCATATCGTTCAGGTATTTTCGCTATTGGAACACCGCGTCAATGGAACACTGATATAACTGTTTCAAAACTGGGTAATGCAATATGAGGTCACAACGGTCGGAAAACGGTGACAACATCCGCTATTGAAGGTTTGCGGCATCTGCCAGCCTCCAAACATTGGCGGCCCTGATAGGCCGGGCTGTTAATACCGCACAATCCATTACTGGGATGGGATCTTCAGCTAGTCCCATGCCCACTCTCAATACTATATGTAGATGACACGTAACGAGGCCAAGTGTTGTCAATCAATGTGCTCGTGTGTATCACGATGACTTTCATAAGTAACGTGTACTGAAACGCAAATGTATGTACAGTATATGTATTATGTGTGTTGCTCTAAAATAGTATGAATATGGACTTTCAGTTTCATGTAATCGTTAACGAAGCTTCTCAATGCATGAATGTGTTTGAGAAGCTGTTCGAGACAACCTCGTCATACTTAACAGATGCGCGTTCCATTCCATAATTCAGGTTCAGACGGGATCTGGACGCAATATTCGTCATGTCGGGTATCAAGTATATGGAAAAATCAATCTTTCATATCGGTCCTGTGGTGTAATGGTTAGCACATCGGACTTTAAATCCGTTGGTCCGGGTTCGATTCCCGGCGGGACCTCATTTATTTGCTCCTGAATAATGCAAGTGTATATAATTTTGCTATTACTGGTGCTCTGAAGATTTGCTCTCAGTGTATAGCATGTTCGCCAAATATGTGTCCTGCAATCACCCGCTCCTGACTGTCGCTCTGTATTCATGATACGACAAATAGTGAGGGAGACTTTTTTTGTTGACAGGACTCCCAATTTTCGACCAATATTATGTGATTTATAATTATAAATTTCACATTGAGTCACAACTTGGACTATGACGCGTTGAAGTAGTCCGAGTTTACTCTGCGCAGAGTAATTTCTGTCTAAACAATATGAGAAAAAATATTAAAGCTTTAGATTCCAAGTATGGTACTACGCGGATGTGTTGTACCCTTCTTCGTCCCAGAATGTGAGTCCCATCCGAAGCTCTCTAGCCTCAACGTGAGTCATAATAGGCTCCCACGTAGGGCTCGACGATCATGGATTCCAGTAGGCTCGCACACCTCGGCATGCGAGGAAACAAAGTTGTCTAGGTCAGAACATTTTGAAAATTTCAGTCGTGTCAGATGCACGCTGGTGCACACAAGAAAAATGTTTAGACGAAACGGATCACCGCTTTCAATCATTTAGACTTTCACGAGTAATATGTATGTATGCACGCCAGTGCACACATGTAGCATCGTCGAGATTAGTACAAGGCTCACGGCTACACGGGCAAAGTCACCTCCGACAGCAACGCAACACAATGATTACAGCTACGCGGTCTAGTTGTTTTAGTACAATTCATATATTCAGGTAAGATAAAGATAAACGCATCCCCGCCTCCAACCCCTCAGAACCTCATGAGTACTATGTACACACGCCGGTGCGCAGATAGTATCGTCGATATTGGTACAAGGTTTACGGTTACCCGGACAAAGTCAGCTCCGACAGCAACGCAACACAGTGTCCTCACTTCATATTACTCATTAGCTACATAAAGCTTCTTCCGTTGGAACACAGATAATATATGGAATAAACGCATTCAAAAGTAGTTGCTACCGTTTAAACCCATCACACGCTCATAGGAAAAGGTGAATAATCAGGCGTTGCATATTTGTAATAGTTTGCCGTGGTACTCGTAATTCCTCCCCCTTCCTCCCCTGGGTTCAATCCGTGGTAACGCTTTGGTTACTATTCGCCTCAGAATACAGTCTGTGAAGAAATTATGTTTGTGTATGGACATTGTTTGTTGAATAATTTTGCGAGTCAATGTGTATTCCCCAAAGTACTTTCCTCTGTACATCACAACAGCAAGCAATTATACTCTAAACAGTCTCGATCAGTTCCACGGAGCTAAATCTTGATAGATGAAATAAAAATACATCAATTTACATGGAAAACTGTCCCTCAACTGAGAAAGATTTGTATCATGGATACATATTGAAACGATCTATTTTTCAGGTACGGCCAGAAACACAATTTGTACAAATTGTATCAATGGTAGATAATTTTCGTGAATCGTTTAGCATGGTCCTGTGGTGTAATGGTCAGCATATCGGACTCTAAATTCGTTGGTCCAGGTTCGATTCCCGGCAGGGCCTCATTTTTGTTTTATCGTAGTCAATGACATGATTGATTCAGCAATGTAACTGAATAAATCAGGGGAAATTACATTATCGACGTTTGTTTCGCGAAACTCCAAGTAAGATTTTGACAAATTTATAGAAATGGATGTGTATCACGTAAGCGTGTAATTTTTCACAATTTCCTCCAACATGCTCGTCACAATTTCCTCCAACATGCTCGTCTCGTTGGATGACAGAGAGAGGGAAAGTTATTGATATATTTATAAGTGAACATGTCATTAATGAAGCTAATTTTATTGAAATCTGATTAAAATGCGGTACAAATGAAACAACCATTATAAAGCACGCAAGTAGCATGATTTTTGTGCATGAAACTGTGATGACGCTTGAAGAAAATAAACACGATAAGATTGGCATTGCTTAAATAAATAGCCTGGTCTAAAACTATAGGCTCACATCGAAACAGTCACGAAAACAGCTGGTTTATACGAAGAAAATGTTTGAGGCGCAGAAAAGACATCGTTCTTTAATTTAAACCGAAGGGAAGCTCCGTACAAATAATTCGGTAAAATAAATCATTATAACGGCTCAAATTGGGCTTTACAAACCCGACGCAAGTATCTAGACCAAGTCGATTTATGTCATATTATTTAACACGTAAGACCTTGCGCTCAAGAACGTCGACCACCAGATCACACATCGCTAGGGTGGCTAATTTACTGTGGTAGCGTTTGAAGATATAAATTAAATAAATCTTATTGAAAATCATCTGACATTTGTTCAATACTCTCACCCCTAGGTGCATGAAATAACGGGATGACAGGAATTATATCACTAAGGACTAGCATTGTTTCATTGACTGACTGACAACTGACCCACGAAATCACAATTAAATATCTAACAGCGACAAATCATCATAAAAATGAGAGAGGGAGAGTAAAGAGATCGGAAAAATATTCATACCAACATTGTGGATTCATAGACTTCCAAAAACACTGTCTTTATTAATTTTTTAAATCTGAATTGGTAGTTATGGTCTGCCCAACAACACTCCTACGCCCATGTCTTCATTAATTCCAACAATCTTTGAGAGACGTGACAGTTAAGGAGCTCACATCCGAGCCTTCATTCTCTATGAACACGTAAACAGTAATCAAGCCTATACTGCTGAATGACTCCAAGGCTGTGTTCCTCGGTGTATCACTGCTTAGCAATTGAAGCGACTTCGAGTAGTTTGTGGCAGACCCATTGGATTGTGCTGATGTTTTCTTAGACATTGTTTCAGCTTTAGCAGATATTGACATTATTGAGTTTAGTTGAAGCTGCATCAATCGATATATACTGAGCACCAGTACAACACAATAACCACTAACTGCAGTAAGTGGCAGTCGGAAGGCGTTCTGATTCTTTCTAACAGTGCATTCTAAACATGCTGTTCGAGTGCCTTCTGAGATGATAATTATCTGCCGGTCATCAGGACCGTAAGCAATCAAAAATTCGGAAATGATAATTCGACAAGCACATATTAGTGTGAGTCAAAGTGGCTGCTTATTATCTACAGAGGTTTTATATTGAAAATGAAAAAAAGATTTTGTAAATTATTACGTTTAAAATGGAACCATCAAAAGAAAATTGTTATCGTGACAATGACGTTCTTCCGATGATGTTTTTTTGTTAAAATAATTAAAATAATCCTGACATTGCTGTCATCCATCACTTGTTAAAGTGTCCATAATAATTTCTTGGAACAGAGACATTTTATAAAAGCTGGTTCAGAACAGTTTTGTCTAACTTTGGATTCATGGACAAAATTATGTTTCGTACCGGGATAAACTGGAAATCCCGGATTTCTCATAAGCAAAGCATCATTATATACTATTATAGGCGAGGATGGGGGACGTGAGATGGGGGAGCGTGGATATTGGGAGTTGTTTTACTGGTCTAATTTTCCCATCTGGCAAACGAGCCAAGATTTGAAATAACCTATAGCGCATATTAAAAACAATCGGCATTTGCGTTCAAATAAATTATCTTCTATTATTTTAAAATATTGGGCAATTTGATGGGTTGTATCGTTTGATCAAAGCTATGCAAGATGGATACAGGCAAAAATATAGATACAGGCCAAAGGATGGATACAGGAAAAAGGATTGATACAGTCAAAAGGATGGATACAGTGAAGAAAAGTATGATAAACTTCAAGTTCAATGCACTAAAATCAAAGTTTAAATTTTCAGCTAAATTTGTTTTTGTAAAATGGTTTCCCACCAGAAGGTAGACTCGTCACCAACGAACATAAGTCTTTAATCATTCTATGGCTGCAAACCTTCCCTTGTGCGACATTTTTGCATAATGTGAGATAAATACATTTTTATTTGTAAAATATCTGCTTCCAATAAAACAAGCACAAAATTGTAGTTGAATATTCGACAATGCGCTGATTCTGCAGTCCGAGTTCCAAAATCCTAATTTAAAGATCATTATCAATGTAATTGATCAAGAATTCATTTAGAATCATATCCATATGTGGTTAAACTAAGAAAAAATCAACCCCCCTATCATTTTATTAGATACTATTTCTTCACAGGATTTAAATGGAAGCGAGACACTTTATTTGTAGTACTGTATATAAAGTTACAACAGTTTAACACGTTGAAATCATTTAAATTGTTTGATCTACCAAAAAATCTGGCGGTGGATTTTGTGTTCCACCAGGGCAATGTTGATGGACGAAAACTAATACGGCGTAAACATGATAATCAACTAGATCATTTTTAGGCGGTAGAATATAGGACAATTACTATCCGAATCAACTTTGACATCAACAACAATGAAATCAGTGATGTTGGAGAACTTCGTAAATGGACCATACATTATCAGTGGATTTTGTTCATATAATGGCTATTGAAAGTGGTAATGTGTGAAGATAAATTGTTGATATAGAATGAAAATCCAGCACCTCGATGTTTCCAAATACGATTGAAGATCGAGAAAATTAGATGATATCTACTTCTGCGTGATTGATCGTCATAAGGTAAAACAAAGTTCAATTTCCGAGATGATTCAACAGTATTTTAATTGCTGATCGGATAAATTATTTTTTCATTGGAAACATTATGGGAGTCCGGCCCGATCAACCTTCGCTGCATACAAATTGTATCGAAATCATTTCGGGCATATTGTCTATTGTTTTCACCAACTTTCGGTGCTTTAGGGAATCGTTTCTAAAAATGTAACATTGAGAATTTACAGCTAATGATTTTACAACATAAGAATAATATCAACAATGTGTTCCATCATCAATAATTCAAATGCGATTATTCGTTTATGTGAATTCAGGCAACTTTTAAGAGCATTTTATAACTAAAACAGGTAATGCTTCTAAGATGAGGCTCACTAGGACCAACTCCTTTCATCCCACCCTAATAATTTTAGGTCACGCGGCTGCCACGTCGTGGAATAAAAAAGAATCTATCATAATTAAAACAAACCATCAGCAAAATATACTACAAAAGGCCCCCATATAAGTACTGGACTGTCGAGGCAAACATCACACGCACACTCATCATTCGGGCGATCATTCGAACGATTATACACACCTACACACACACCAACAACCACACACACATACACACCCACACACCTCCCCACCCTCAGAAACGAGAAAAAAAGCGGAAAGCTGCAAACGTCGAGTAACAACTAGAAACAAATAGAAAATTTGAATATGTTGTGAGTCAATAAATCAGCACGCAACATTTATGTTCATTATGTCATGAGCCATTTTCATACTGAGAGAGAGCTGGGGGATTAGATTAGATCAATTAGAGGGGTTCTCCCCTACCAGAGCCCCCACGGGAAGCTTTCCTGGCACTCACAAAGGACGTGCATAATTGCATGCGGTCGCTCGATTAGCTTAACTGCATCCTGTACCCGTTAGAGGGAGGATTTAGCTGCATCCTGTTCCTGTTAGAGGGAGGATTTAGCTGCATCCTGTAACTGTTAGAGTTAGGATTTAGCTGCATCCTGTAACTGTTAGAGGGAGGATTTAGCTGAATCCTGTACCTGTTAGAGGGAGGATTTAGCTGCATCCTGTACCTGTTAGAGGGAGGATTTAGCTGCATCCTGTACCTGTTAGAGGGAGAACTAAGCTGCATCCTGTACCTGTTAGAGGGAGGATTTGTCTGCATCCTGTACCTGTTAGACGAAGGATTTAGCTGCATCCTGTAACTGTTAGAGGGAGGATTAAGCTGCATCCTGTAACTGTTAGAAGGAGGATTTAGCTGCATCCTGTAACTGTTAGAGGGAGGATTTAACTGCATCCTGTACCTGTTAGAGGGAGGATTTAGCTGCATCCTGTACCTGTTAGAGGGAGAATTAAGCAGCATCCTGTACCTGTTATAGGGAGGATTTAGCTGCATCCTGTAACTGTTAGAGGGAGGATTTAGCTGCATCCTGTACCTGTTAGAGGGAGGATTTAGCTGCATCATGTACCTGTTAGAGGGAGAATTAAGCTGCATCCTGTACCTGTTAGAGGGAGGATTTAGCTGCATCCTGTACCTGTTAGAGGGAGGATTTAGCTGCCTCCTGTAACTGTTAGAGGTAGGATTTAGCTGCATCCTGTAACTGTTAGAGAGAGGATTTTCTTACAAAAGTTGTGGACAAATTTGCTTGAATGGCGTAGTGTACTAATTTTTGATTGTCTTGTGTTATTGGATATGGTAGCCTGCGTGAACGATCTGTCTAAACTGCCTGACTATAATGTAAATCGTTTCATTGTCCCAAACTACCAAGGTGATAAACGTCATATTTTTACCGATCCGAGCAATGTTGCTAACGGTTTCGTGACTCACTTGGAAATTTAGTAAATTAGTTATGGCGAAGACAGAGTATCTCCAGTGCAAACTATTTGAATACTTCAGTCGGAACCAACTGCCTTGAATCTGCTGCAGTCATGACGACGCTCCAACGTCATGTGTTGGAGTATAAATTTTACTTCAATCACAAAAAATTGTGGATCAATAGACAGTAAGATTTACAATAATCTAAAGAGAACAGAGATTAAGTACGGAAACAGGTTGACTATATTTGTACTCTAATTCCGGAAGAAAATTCAGGTACATTTCATGCACAATTTTTTTCACTAGCCTACCTACTTACAGCCTGAGTACTAAGAATTTCATGATGGTTACCGTTTGAATTTGGATTTTGATGTTCATCTGAAATATTATTGGTGATAAAAGATCAGAGCTCGTTCCAAAAAAATAAAAACCAGCCGAAACGGACAATCAAATCCGTTTTGAGGGGTAATGTTTCGACAAAATACTTTCCTGTTCATAGATTTATGTGTTATTAGAGGAAAGCAACTAGAATGTTTGACCCTGTCTTGACTGTGTCTGAGTAAGGGTTTGGAAGAAAGAGTTATTCAAAAATACTTAACTTAGTTATCTTCATGAGGAGTATTAATGTTTGTCTAATCCTGATGTTGCCCAAATTCTTACCAGGGTAAATCAATTGCGTATATTTTTGAATTATGATGTTATTCGACGCCATAGCCACTGCCTCTGATCACATAATCATATGTACCAAAATTTTAATTTGGGCAATGAGAGCGGTCTTGTTTATGCTGCACTGCTCTATCTCCTCCTGCGGTGGTGAAACGACGGCCCGGGGCACAGACCGAAGTTCCGAATACCCACCGACATCTGCATGTTGGGAATGTTATGCCTAAACATCACTCCTGAAGAAGTTGATACTATCTCGTGGACATTCTCTTAGATCACGCGTCCTCGTGATATTATGAGTGAGCCTGCCGGGTGTAATCATTGGGCACATTGTCTAGACGTGCCCAATATTGGGCACGTTGTCGGAGCGTGCCCGTATCGGGCACGTTTCGACTCCGATGGCACAGATTGTTGATGTCGTTCCCAATCTATGTAGGTATGACCGAAGAGCCGTGCGGTGCCCTCATCCTAGTATCTACAGATGAATCACATAATCTCTTGCCATTCTGAACTTCTTCACGTCCACTTCCAGTGAGTGACTCTGAAGAACCGTGTTGGCTGAATGGCCAGCGATTGCGGTGGGTTTGACGTGCGTTTAATTGGTGATGGCAGGGGTGGTCCGATAATGTCAGAAATGCGCCTGCGCCGGGTTTAGACATTTGCGTGGACCATCCCATATGATTCGTATACGTTTGAAGGGGATTTAAATTTAAAATCAAAGGATTGTTGCGCTTCAGTGTACGAATGATTATTAGAGTACAAACCCATAATCGGTTCCCGTAACTAACTAATGTTATTCCTTTAGAGGCTCGACCTGCAAATGACGACAGGGAAACGGCTGTCCGTTCACTGTTTTGTTGATTAATTTGATAAGAATATGTCTACTGAGCTATATTTGTAGGTAATGACAACTATAAATATTGGAAATAAATATGAAAACGTATATAAATGTTAATCGTTTCAACCTATAAAACGGTAAATACTTACAGGAAAAAAACTATTGCAGTGGCAATGAGCCACCAGGGAATTAATCTACTCTCAAGCTTTTAAGCAATTATTTATGTCACCAGTATGCCAAATAACAAAGGAAAAAAACATTTTCAATTGTGAGAAAAATAAAATGTTTAGAAGGGATGGATATACCGAGATTAGGCCATTTACAAAGCAGTTTACATGAAGCTTTCGTACTCTCTGGAGAGCGAATATTTGCCTAGACGTCGGGGTATCATTGGTCCAGTTCCACATTTCTATCAGCATATTTGGTGCCGTTTGAGGCCAGCGAAATTCTGCCAATAGCTTGTCATGAAATACCATGAAACCCACTATCTGTTAATGCCATATCGTATGACTGAAAATGCTTGTCAAGTTTGTGCTACAAATGTGTGTAAATATTTAATATTCACGATTTATTTTCAATTCTGTGCATGTGTAAAGAAAATTTTCATCCGTATGCAAAGGACAATTGAAGTTTTTTTCCCCTCAACAAATAACACAAAAAGCAGCAGCAAAAACAATTCTAGATAAAACACCCTAATATTTCATGATACATGTTCTACGGAGAGCTAAAAAATCGGGGGGGGGGGGTATTTTCGATGGAATCATTTTGCCCAGAAAGTGTTTACAACGGAAAATATTAAGAATTTAATTTCGTAGGAAACGATTTTCGCTTGAAAATGTTTACGAAGAAAAAAAACAATCGAAACCTTTAGCATGGACAAACAATTGAACATGCTGTTCATTGTCATGAAACGTTATTTCTTAGAAAGCTAATTACCGGGAAAGTGTTTATCATCAAAAGTCGAACAACGAATTATTCAGGACTGAATTTTTTTGCAACGGATTTCCCTGTAAGTGCTTACGATCGATTAGTCTGATGTGTGCAATGTTCTGTTCGTCTAAAATCTATCGCGGAGAGAATTTGTTCACAACAAAATTGTTTACGGCAAAAACATCAAGGAAGGAAATTGTTGTCTATAGTCGAGTCTCAGCAAACATATTTTTTGTCGGTGAACCGCCGAATTTCAAACAACATCAACAAACTCTCCTCACACACTATCACTGCCCAACAAATACTTATAATGTACACATCATCAATGTGGTCCTCGAAAGCAGCTGATCGAATTTCTTCCTTGTTAATGTTGATTCCAACAATTATCGTCATAAATTCTACAGGAATAGAGCTGAAAAACTTATTGTAATTTTTGATTATCAGTGGTTTCTGTCCAGCAATATTGCCCCGGCAAAATACAAAATATACTGCAAGAGAATTTGGATGGTCAACTAATTTATAGGGACTTGAACATGCTACACAGCAACGGCTCCTAACACTGTACAGCAATGTGTCTCTTCTCATTTTAATTCTTAGCAATGATAATCATAAAATTAATTATAGTATCAATCTTCTTTCCTATTAATAGTCTGATTTATTCATTGCTCATAGATTTTCATCCATTTCATGTTATGCCATTTTGGACCAGTCATTTTCAAAGTAATTATTTCATCGCTTATTCTTGAAGCCCTGAAATGCACAATGAGTTGCATTTCTTAAAGTCCCTTTTTAGTATGGGTTATCACCATTTTGGTGATGACCAGTTATCATCAGAGATAATTACTTTCATTCATTTATTCTAGGTCAGGAATTATCATATTTTCCTATTTAGCTGACCATTTCATGTGATTTGCAGAGGAGCCTTCGTGTTTCCAGAGTCCTAGTCTCCAAGCTTCAAGTCTCCAAGTCTGAGCCACACAACTTGTACAACACTGTTAGTCTCGGTTGTTAGGACTAGGTTGCATGAGCTAGTGCAGTGCAACTAGCAATAGGTCTCTTTTGAGAAGAGCCTTATAGCTATAGGCTGGGTGCAACATAGTGACCTGACCACCACATGTTGTGCGATAGGACTTTAGACTGGAGATAATGTCCGTGTAAATATACGATTAAGATACTTGCGTCCTTGCACTCCATCCATAATGATTGTCCACGTTTCTTTGCAAGAAGCAGGAACCGCTTTAAGGGCTCCATAGGCTAGATACACCACTGTATCCTTTTTTGACTGCTGATGATCTGTGCTAGAAAGCAAGTTGGATGTTCACGATTAGGAGGCTTGCTATCATTTATTCAGTCAATCGCACTTATTCAGAGTAGCAGGAGATAGCTATTACCTCCATCAGTAGTTTTCCATCATTTTCCCTTCTTCTATCTTCAAATAATTGAAGAGTAGGTAGCTACTGCGTCTGTCTGAGTCTAGTCCTCAACAGATAGACCTCATTGTTGTTCTCGAACATTTCTACTTGTGGTTCTTTGGTAGGTCTCATTCTTGAGAATTGTTGAATATGGTTCTGCAAATGAAAACCAACTTTGCGTAGGCTGCTGGTGGACCAGCAGGGATCTATATCGTGATATATTCATATCAAAGTACTAATAATAGTGGTAAAGTTTACCGTATTCACAAACATAAAGTTGACCCTTTGCAATAGGTGAGGCTGTGGTTCTGCCATAATACTGGCAGCAGTCAAGGTCCCAGATGATCATAGTGCCCTACCATTATATTGGTGATAGTTTGGTGAATTAGGTTGTTAGTTACTAAGGTCATTAAATTGTCCCAGTTATCAATGAGACAAATTTAGGCCTGCTTTTAAGCTGAAGTGTCATTATATTGACAAGGTAGCTGCGCTTGTTTTAGACCTGTCATTATATTGGCAGCTTAGCATATGAGCTGTTAGGCCTGTCACTGCATTGACAGAAGCATATCGCCACAAAAAGTTCGCACATTTCCCCAAATGGCACAATTTCCTTAATTATGCCATATATTCATGAATAGCACATTCAAGAAAATAGCACATTTCCACTTGTAGCATAACTTCAATTATTGTACCATATTATCAAGATTAGCATTTATTAAATTAGCCATGTGTTGTCATGAATAATTTAGTGACATAGTGGTATCATACTGAGAGTTCCTAGTGCTATAAATACCTGAGACCCAACATAATATCTGGTTTACAACTGAATAAATATTATTTAGATGAGGGAAATATTGTTACTGCTTTATCATATGCTATAGCTACTGTTGGTATTTATCAGAGATAAATCTGATTGCTGACAAAATTAGATGTAGCTCTGATATACTGCATGGTTCACACTGAATCAAACTTGATGTTCAGTGTCATACTTATTTATTATTTGCTATTTAGCATAATGATATTTAGCTCCATTTGATTATTGATTGCTCATTATTCATCTGATTATTAACTAGGTGACATTGGTTAGTTTACCTGGAACAACCAACACATTCAGTAAGGAATAAATCTGATATTTATTTGATATTGTGCTGTAGGAGTAATTGCGGTACTGGATTAAATTAGCAGTATGCAAATATTTCTGCAATAAGGGTAATAATTTGCTTTTGGCAGGTGACCTCAACATTTTTTCTGAATATCAGCTGTAGTTGTTTTCAGTTTGGTCTAGGTGCTGGTAGTCATCATGCATGCTGCTGGTGTACTTTGTAGAGTAAGATAGTGTTTTCCTCCACAATAACTGCAGTATATTCACATATTTCGGCAACTGAATATTAGAAATGAATCTTGTGTTTTTGCGGATGGGATTTGGTCATTGATCATCCAACCCACCCATAACATATGTGGTGCCGTGACTCTTTTTTCTAATATTCGGTTTTCTGTCAGTTGAATACCATGTAACATCCATTACTCATTGAGTTAGTTTTCTGGTGTAGTGGAGATCTCTCTTATCTCCTATTTTCTCCTAGAATAGCTTTCGACGGCTATTAAAGGTTCTGTTTGACAAATATTGTTACTTACAATGCTTCAAAGTTCCAAACTAGAAGGTGTTTGTGGTGGTGGAAGAGGAGAGAAGTTTCTGCCTCTTATTGCTGATGGCTGTCTTCTGGCAAGGAAAGAAGTCAAAGAACTTAGCAGGGGGGCTCAGACATGGTCTTGTGGTCTACTTCCCGCAACATAAGTTGTGTCATGTGTTCTAGAGACAAAGGCTTGTGCAATTCCCAAAATGAAAATTGTAGCGGGAGTACTAAAGGCAAAGGCTCAAATAGAAGAGGAGGAAGATATTACAGATTATAATTTGAACCATCTGCAAGGCTACATTGCAACACTCCAGAAGAGAGGTTTTGCCAATCTACCCCCAAAATCTCTAGAGAAACTGAACAGTTTTAGAAATCCGTTTCTGGATTTTTTGCTGGCGATGCTGAAGAAAAGAAAGACGAGTAGAGGCATTAAAGATGACCAAATCAAAGGTGCTATTCCCAAGAAGAAACTCATGACCCCTCCGTGTGACATTTTCACTGCAAGGGCTAATCTCAAACCTGATTTCAAGCATTCGAAAAAAGGACCCTTATCTGACAGCAGTCGTACTGAAGACACTGGTAGTTCAGACACAGCTTCTGATGCTACTTCCAGTGATCTCTCAGCTGGCAGTCACATTGCTCGTGATAGCAGCGTAAGTACTTCTTCTTCTGAAGTGGTTAGTGACATTAAACCAATCTTGAAAAGGAAACAAAAGAAAATTGAGAAATCTAATGAGACAAAACTGCCGCAGACAGAATCAAAAGAAGAGAAGCAGGACAAGGCGTTCGTGAAATTATTTAAAAGGTTCGACTCAAAAAGTTTCAGCTCAAGTTAAATTTGAAGAGGGTTGAGGTCAAGACCTCAGGAAGTACCTAAAGAAGTTTGAGAACTATTGCAGCAACAATTTCAAAGGTGATAGCTCACTGTGGATTGGGGAATTGGAAGGTCATCTGAGGGGAAAAATGTTAGACGCTTACAAAGCTATGGGTGATCCAGACGACAGCTATGCAGCTCTCAAGAACAAACTCCTTGATTGGTATAAAAATATGAAAGACCTTAGAAAGAAGAAAACCCGATTGCAATTCAACAGATCTCAATTTGTTCGCGGAGAATCCATATATCTATTCAGCTCACGACTATAAAAGTAATACCAAGTTGCTCATCCCAGTCATTGTGTCCAAACTTGTAAATCCCTTCAGGAACGATTTCAAGCAATAATCCCCAATTCAGTCAAGAATTTAATATCATCCCAAATAATATCTTACAAATTAAATGCCAAAAAAGTTTACATGGAAGACATTACAAAAGTGGGCCAGACTCTATGACGGTGAGAAAGAGAAGGATGAAGAGGTACAGAACATTCCTGAAGAAATTACCATAAATTTCGGCCAGACCAAGAAATCTAAAGATGTTGCGACCCAAATGGTGGTCCATAGGAATTTCAACCTCACCAAGGGCAAGTGTACAACTCAGAGAGGTACAGAAACCCGAACCAGTCCGATTTGCTAAGACCCAAGCAATTTACTACTGGAAGACAGCCTTATTTTGAGGAACACCAGCCCAGTAATAATAACACCAGCAAATATGCTTCTCAACCTCATAGAGTACCAAGAGAATTCTTCAGAGTGAGGGTGTCAGAGGATCACCTCACCCATCCTTCAGTAGACCATTTTATTTGCTAGGTAGGAATGAACATTGCACTTATTGTATGAGTTTGGGGCGAACTATTGCCAATTGCCGAACCAAATAAAACTGCTGTTACTATTGTGGTAGTGGTGATCATTACTTCAGACAATGCCCAAAGAGCCGGAATGAATCACAATGCTTCCGTGGCCGATCAAATTCCCAAGTAAGGCCTCTTCAAAGTAATTTCAGTGTTCAGTTTAGTATGAATCCTAATGCTCACCAGAACACAAATCAAAAATTCCTTAATAATAATTAAAATGTTCAAGGAAGGTACAGCAATAACAGCAGCAATGACCGTAATAGGTATAGACACAACAGTGATCTAGGCCACCGTCAAACTCTACCTTTAAACGGGTAATCTCTGGTTTGATCAAGGCTAAACCAGAGATTAATAATAATAAGCCCTTCGTTAAGTTTAATAGTAGAGCCCTCAATTCTGGTAGTACCATCATAATCAACAGGTTTACTGGATTGGAGGATGAGATATCCCATGAGGAAGTTGAAGAAAGAGAGGAAGAAGACATCAAGGATCTTGAGGAGGAACATTCTAAACCTACCCTAACAAATAAATTTAAAAGAAAGAAACAATCAAAAACAGGAAGTAACAATAGTGAAAGTATTCCAAGCAGTGGGAGTATTAGATCAGGTAGCTAAAGTGAGTCATACAAGTGCCAGGAAAAGAAATTCATTGTAGAGGAACAGGAATTGTAGTATCAAAGTAACATGAACTAATTTGGTCAACATTGCATTATTAACATCTGAAATTTACTAGTCGTAGATATAACCTCAAATGGGAAAAATGTCAGGGCATTATTTGATTCAGGAGCAAGTAATAATTTATTGAGAAAAAGTGTTTTTGGGGATTGGAATAATCTAGATAAGGATAAATCTCTTGTAATTCAGGGATTAGCAGGGTCTCAAATCAAATCAGAGGGTATGATTGGTCTTCGACCCTATATTTCAGTATTAGAGCTGAATATGAAAATGTTCTGGATCAAAGCATCGACTTTGATATTATTAACAGAGTAGATATTTATGGAAAAAGCCGGTCTTACTTTAAACATGAGTCGTACGAGGATTTAAAAATTTATAGTATTTGGTTCTCATTCAGATGTTTATATTAACGATGATGGTTCATGTAAAATAGTACTTCATGAGAAAGTACCAGTTTTTGCAGTAGCTGATGACATCATGTACTATTTATGCTGCTTTTATGTTTGATAGTTGGGGATGATAAATATTTTATAAGAACTTTGCAGGAGAAAATACCGCAAAACTGCTGTCTCACGACCGCATAATGCCAGTCGAGCAACTGCAACGTAATGAAACCAGTATTGGGGAATCAGGAAGTTTCATTCCCAGCCCCGAATTTGACCGCTTTATAACACTTTGTACAAGTAAGGCAGAAACAGCTAAAAGGAAATGGACCTTATAAGATCTTAGTATAGATGTGGGAGCATGAAATGGTCGAGAAACATAGCAAGACGATGTGTACTCATTTACTTTGCCATTGAAAATTATGCGTGCGTAAATGTTTCTCGTCTACGTTTATTCATTAAATCTCGAATTACGAAATGAAATAAAATTTGGATCACTCTGAATGATAATATTTGGGTTCAACACTCTGATTGTTATTGAAAGAAGTCGTGGCTCATCATTTTTCAGTCGAAAAAATGCATTGCAATTATTTGATAATTGAGAAAACTGGCCAGTTTTATCGAATTATTGTGTGTGAAATAGATGGGCAAAAATCGAACATTGATCGAAGTTGATTATTCATGGTTCAAAGTGTTTATACAAATTTGATTTAATCAAAAATATCATCCATCTCAGGTTTGTTTATAAATGCGATGGAGAGTAAACAAAATCTCAGGAGCAATTTCCGCAGATTTCATTTCGCTATATAAACGTTTTTTGTTTCATACATGGAGGGGATTGATTACGCCATGTCCTACAATGCAAAATATCCTAGTGAGGCCTTCATCAGTGTTGTCGATGTTAGTCACTTCGAACGACGATCTGATTCACGCTAGCTATTTAGAACAAGCGTTATCGTATTATCCTGATGCAAGGTTTAATAACTTGTGAAAATGTGCATTTTTTAATTGAAGACGACGTCATTGGATATATACACACACACACACACACATTACATATATATGTTTATATAAATATATGCCTATATAAATA
>SDVV010003043.1:0-21928 GCA_016164225.1 Gammarus roeselii | reverse complement strand
CGCTGGAGTATTTGTGTGGGAGTTCGTGTTGGTGATTTTGTGAGTGGGTATTTTTTCTTTAGTCTGTGCTCGCTGCGCGTGCACGGACCATATGCAGTTTCTGGGGTTGACCTGGACTGCGCAGCTATAAAACCTTGTGACGCGTTGCGGTTGGAGTCAATCTAATTCGTGAAGCCATAGACCTAGTACCAATTCTTGGAGATCTGAGTGGTTGGAGGCGGGGATTCGTTTTGTCTGAGTCTTTATCTTGCCTGACAAAATAAATTGTACATGAAATCAAATAGACCGCGTAGCTGGACACATTGTGTTGCGTTGCTGTCGGAGCTGGCTTTGTCTGTGTGGCTGTGAACCTGTACCAATTTCGACGATACTATCTGTGCGTATTGACATGTGGACATGTTAAGCATGAGGGTCTGAGAGGTTTGAGGCGAGGATTTGTTTAGTTTCATCTGAGTCTTTATCTTTCCTGAGTAAATATATTGTACCAATACAACTGGATCGTGTAGCTGTAAATATTGTGTTGCGTTGCTGTCGGAGCTGACTTGGTCCGAGTGGCCGTGAACCTTGTACCAATTTCGACGATGCTATCTGTGCGCACTGGCGTATGGACATATACATGAGGTTCTGAGGGGTTGGAGGCGAGTATTCATTTCGGTTCATCTGAGTCTCCATCTTACCTAAATGAATAAATTGTATTTATACAACTAAACCGCGCAGCTGTAAATATTGTGTTGCGTTGCTGTCGGAGCTGAATTTGACCGTGTAGCCACTGACCTTGTACTAATCTTGACGATGCTACCTGTACGCACTTGGAAGCGGAGGTCCGTTTTTAGTAAGCGTTGTTTCTTTTGCGCACCAGCATGCGTCTGACATTGCTAAAATTCTCACTTCCTTTCTAACGTCAAAAGCGTTGTTATGTTTTTTCCTCGCACACCTAGGCGTGCGAGCCTACTGGAATCAAGGATCGTCGAGCCCTACGGGGGAGCCTATTATGACTCACGTTGAGGCTCTGGTGGAAATGAGGCTCAAATCAATCAATCAACCTACTCTGAAACTACGGTAAACCTACTCTGTAGCCACGGTAAATCTACTCTGAATCTACGTCAAACCTTCTTTGAATCTACGTTAAACCTACTCTGAATCTACGGTAAACCTTCTCTAAATCTACGCTTAACCTACTCCGAATCTACGTTAAACCTACTCCGAATCTACGATAAACCTGCTCTGAATCTACGTTAAACCTACTCTGAATCTACGTTAAACTTTGAATCTACGTTAAATCTAATCTGAATCTACGCTGTATCTACATCAAACCTATTCGGTATCCACTTCTATCTATTCGGCATCTACATTGAACCTACTCTGAATCTACGTTGAGCCTACTCTGAATCTACGTTGAACATACTCGTAATCCACGCTGCACCTACTCTGCCACTCTTCAATTGCCCTACGGGGGAGTCTGCATTAACTTCGCGTTGGGACTCCGGTGGAAAACAAAATTAAACTACTACTACGTCAACTTTATCATTAAATAAATATAATAATAACAATAATAACAATAATAATAAAATCTTTATTGACAACCAGCATGGACATAGTATTACAATTGAGACATCTTATTTTAGGGTTACAGTGAGAACAAAGTTATAAAATTACCGCACAGAACTAAGAACAAGTTACGGCATACAACTCTATCCTGCTTATACGTATAGTAATTTTCTCCATTGCCTTAACAATGACGAGGCAGCGAGCCCATCACCAGAGCAGATTGCAACGAGGATTTCATTTGGGGAGTTCATAACTCGAGTCATAAGGCTGTGTGCCGCTTTACGGAACAGTGCCTTGATGTTATCTGATTGGTTTTCAGCAAAAACCCTGCCCGCTGACGTCGAGCGAGGGACCTATATCAGCCGTCTAAATGTGTCATTATAACTCACTGTCAATTTCCTCACGCTATATTGAAAGTATTTTCTCCACATTGCACTACAGTAAATCGGGTAACAATATGATTTGAAGACCTGGATTTTAGCTTCCCTTGGTGTGAACGAGAATTTTCGTATCAGCATGTTACCAACTGCATTTTGCCGCCTTGTTTGCTTTGCAACATCCTTGTCATCTGTGCAATCTGCTGTGATGATGTGCTCTAGATATTGAAATTCATCCACAAAATCCAGTGCAACACCGCCTAGTTTTATCTCAGTCGATAGGTAGGAACTAGGACCCTTCGGTCTAACTAGCATACATACAGTTTTTGCAGTGTTATATACAATATCATGAGGTTCAGCAAATTTATTATAGATATCAAGAAGCTTTTGCAATGCTGAGAGAGTCGGTGCTAACAGCACCATATCATCTGTATAACTAAGATTGTTAACACAACAGTTGGCGACATAACACCCTTGGTTTTCTCTACTTAGAATGTAATTCAACTCATCAGTGTACACGTTATACAACAGTGGCGATAGCTGACCTCCCTGCCTAATTCCGTTTTTATAATGATAGGTGGCCGATTTCGAACTACCCCAACGCACTAAGAATTCCTGTTCCCTGTACCAAAATACAAGCAAGTGCACAATATGAAAAGGGGCTCCTCTCTCAATTAACTTTCTGAACAGAGTCCAATGGTTTACTCTATCAAAAGCTTTTTTCGCGTCTAAAAAACACAGAAAAACAGGCGAGTCTCTACATCTGTAATACTCAACAGTTTGTTTCAATGCAAATATCGACATTTCAGTTCCTCGGCCCTCTTTGAATCCAAACTGATTTTTTGCGAGAATAACCTTCTCAAGAACCTTGGAAATTGAGGTGGCAATAGCAATGGGGCGATAATAATTTATATCAAAAGGGTCCTTTGTTTTACATTTCAGAAGAGGAACCACAGTTACATGCATTACCTCTCTTGGTAGCTCCTTGACATGAGTGAAGCCCGAAAGGAAGAGAGCAAGCACTGCAGTCAGTCTGTGGGAAGCATTCTTGAACACTTCACTCGGTATGTCGTCATTTCCAACAGCTTTGTTATTTTTAAGACCTTTGACAATGCTTCTAACCTCTGCTACCGAAAACATTTCGTTAACAGCAGGAACATTGTTGAGGGCGTTGTGCACCCAACCTCTATTCTCTTTCGTGTCAACAGAATTAGCAATGTGCTGGAAATGCTCCCCCCAGACCCTTGCAATGTTTGCTTCCCCAGTTACGCCCGCCACCGCGAGTGGAAGTGCTTCCTTTTTAGGATTAAGTGACCGAATTTCTTTCCAGAAATCTTTACATTTACCTTCTCGCAATTTTGCTAGAAGAGCCTGCGCACGCAACTGTTGCTCGTTCTCTCTCAAAAACGCGAGTTCTTTACGAAACCGTGACATTGCTATCCTCATTGCTACCGCAAGTTGACCTCCCCTAGGCCTTCCAACAATATTCCTATTAAATACGGCGTCTCGTACAGCATAATTCAGTTCTCGTGCTCGTTCATTTTAACCTGGGACGTTATATTTGCTCGGTTTTCTACTGCCAAAAACACGCCGTCCTGCAATTAATATACACTGCCTCGAACAGCCATACAGATCATTCAATTATACGTTATCAACACCTTCATTCACTCTGAGAAGCTTATCAGGAATATTTGCAATTCACTCTGAGAAGCTTATCAGGAATATTTGGAAGAAGGACATTGAGCTCAGCATAGAATCTGTCCAGTAGTCTCTTATTATCAAAATTCCAATCAATCGTCCTAACCTCGCGAGAGTTAGGTTGTCTAGGAGTCTGCATTCCCTCTACACTCAAAGTTCCCCCCAAAACACAGTGATCTGAGCAGGCAACATCGGGCAGCAAGTGACAGGAAATTGTTGCATCTACTAAAAGAGAGGACAAAGCAATATGATCGATCCATGAGGTGGAAAGAAAACCGTGATTCACATGCGTGTACGTGTCCGGTGGCTGCAGCCATGTGTCCTGAAATGCAACATTATGTTCAGCTAATAGCTCTTCAATCTCAATGAACCTATTTGTGTGTGGTGAGGCATTAAAATCTCCTAAAATACACACTTGTTGCTCTTCCCTACTCTCCAATATACCCCCAAGAACACCCATGTATCTGAGATATTCCTCCAGATTTTCACCGGAATTGACAGGGAAGTAAACCTTTAGGAACAGAACAGAAGTTTCGTTAATTGTAACGCTCAGACCCAGGATTCTGTTGAAATCATATTCCCTAATTTTTATATGTGGGCTCAGAGATTGTTGCCACATGAATGTCAAACCCCCTTGTGGCCTCCCCACTCTGATTTCCCTCGTCTCATTGACAGAGGAAATTGAGAATGAAGCTATCTTTTCTCCCAGAGAGAATGGTAAATTAAGCTGCCAGGGATGAAGCCACGTCTCCTGCAAAGCTACTAACTGTGTTGTTTTGCAGAGGTCTGCGACATAGGCTTCACAATTTCCCGCTAAGCCAAAACAATTCAGAGAGGCAATTCGAACTTCTGTTCTGCTACCGTTATTGACCTCCATTATATAGCAGCCACGCCCTGCACTGTGTCCCTTACGCGCCTCTTACTCTTTACCTGTATCTCCCTAATCCGTTCTCTAACAACTGGTTCGCTTTGTTAATATACCAGGTATGATGTCTACCTGACATAACGTCGGTGAGAAAATTTCACCACAGTTATCCTAAAAAAAATGTCATTAAACAATTCCTGCCCCGTCCGATCTCCAAAATGCTGTCTTGGAGTGTGGACCATGTGGACTTAACAAGACGGGGGTTGTGGAAAACTGTCTGGCCTCTTGTAGGTACCTCTGAGGAACACTGCACTACGTACATCCCGTTCTACGGAAAATGCATCACGATCTCTTTGTGAGGGGTGTAGCTACCATGAATACACATGAGAGGCTTGAGCTCCACAATTATAAGAGAATACATTTATAACACAACTTGACTGTAATGTTTATTATTAAGAATTATGAATGCATATTTCTCCCCTTACTTGAATGTACAAGGCTCTATACTAGTTGAATGATATTCGAACCTATTTGAAAATATAAATTATTTACATTATATATTTATACATAGGCACGAGTCAAGGTGGGGGTGGTATTCAGACATGATTGCACAAGACATGCTTGTACAAGACATTCTTGCACTGCACTTTGTGGGCATGTGTATCTAATAAGGATGGATATGTATATCCCACTTTGGTGGTTCCTTGAAACTCTGATTGAAATTCCCGCTCAGAAGTTCATACCTCACAAGTTTTTCAAAAATACCAATTGGAATCTTATCTCAGAAGAATGTATATGAAATATGTCAAAGTTTGGATCTGTACATAAAATATAGGTTATGACAATGTGAAAGAAATCAGACACATAAATTTCCGTATGGAGAATTGAGAACAGGGAATTGAATTACTATTAAGATACATCGGTCTTACCTCGTCTTCCGATTGTATTAATGATATAATCCTGAATCGGGAAGAACCTCTTGAATAATAACTTTATCAGTTACCAATGAATGCCATGTAATGATGAGCATGTGTTGGTATACTAATTATTTTCCTAAAATAAATGGTAAGAACCGTTTTTGATAGATGTCTAATGTTGATACTTGTCAAGCCTATGATACAACACTCAATGGATTCTCTGCTATCCACATTGTAATATGCACTTGCAGTAAAACGTGGTAAAGGGAAAAGTAAAATTTTTGTGGCCTGGCCTAGCCTAGCTAGCTAGCTCTTGAGTAGGCGATATCACTATATTATATATTATTGAGTAGGCCGATATCACTTATATTATACACTCGCACAATGTAACTTTGAATCGGTAACATTCGCAGAGCCGTCGTCACAACACACATGGTTTCGACTATTTAAATACATGTGTTCCAGAAAGAAACATGATTCAAACAAAAACAGACACAGTGTGTTGCCTGATCGAGTTCCCGAGAGTTAAGAAAGCCCTCTCGGTTGTTTATCTGGGAAGTCATTGTTGCCATATTTGTCTCCAGGCTTTTATTTGAATTATTTGTTCCTTTTGATGGTTAAGTGCAATGGTTTTTTGTGCGTGGGTATACGTATTTATTTAACCAAAATAAATATTTGTCGCACTGCCATTATGTTTGGAAGCAGTTTTATACTAGCTGAACAGAAATGTGGTAGCTACATTCAGAGAGATGCGAACAATGAGATCAAAAGAGGCGATTGTTTGATAGCAATGGGTGCTTGTGTTGCACGTATATGGTGTTGAATTTTATTAGGATAATGTAGGGTCAATTGGAGACCTCTACATCACTCCCTTTTCAGACTGCAGCCGGTGATGAGGTATTGTATTCTCTTCTTCTTGGCTGGCGTCCGAGTGCGTAGCGTTAGCTACATGTTGAGGCGGTCTGGTGCTCTTACTGCTCTTCCAGACCTGGTGGTTTGAGTGAACAACCTCACTTGAGGTCATGTATTTAATTGAACTCGCTGTCCTGTGGGAGTTTGCGGTGGTTTATTTGCTTTGTTGGTAGCCTGGGTTCGTTGCGTGTACCGATGCTCCAAACGTGCTGCGCCTGGTGGTGGAACTACCTCTGGGCCTGGTGTGGTTGACGGAATGTTTCCAATTTGTACCGTGGCAGGTAAGGGTTTTTCGGGGAAAACGTCGTCTATGTCATGGGCCGCTTTCACAAGAGAGACGTGTACATTGTCTGTTTTGCCTCGTCGCTTGATAGAGTAGTGTGTCTGTGTACGTTGAACTACCTCAAATGGTCCTTCGTAGGGTGCTTTGAGCGGGCGCCGTACTCTGTCGATGCGGACAAAGACGTGCGTCGTTGTTTTGAGTTTGGGGTCTAGAAACCATTTTGCTGGTTGAATTGGTCGGGACTGTGCCGAACCACCTTCGTTCATGAAGCCTTGAAGACTCTGGTTGTACTCGGTGATGTCGGTCAGTGCAGGATTTCGGTTTCTGACCAACAGGTCGCATGGAAGGCGCAAGTTTACTCCAAACATGAGTTCTGCTGATGTGTACCCGATGTCCTGTTTTACTGCATATCGCATGCTTAGGAGGATGACTGAAGTTTTTCCACCCAGTGGTGAGGATCAGCCTTTGTTTTGAATGCATCCTTGACTCGGCGGTGGAGTCGTTTGATCAGGCCATTGGCCTGAGGGTGGTAAGCGGTGGTCCTGATACGCACCGAACCAAGGGTTTCCATGAGACTGGTCCGCAGTGCTGATTCAAACTGAGGACCGCGGTCTGGGGTGAGGCTGATGGGGCAACCATAGCGTGAGATCCAGGTGGCAAATGAGGCTTTGCTGACTGTTTCTGCTCGTGCATCTTTGGTGGGACAGATTCCAGGCCAGCGGGTGTGTCTGTCGATCATGGTGAGTAGGTATTCGTACCCCTCATTGTGAGGTAAGGGTCCCACGAGATCGAGATTTACCTGCGCAAACTTTCCTCCTTCTGGTGGTATGGTTTGTGATGAAACGGAATTAAAACGAATTATTTTGCCTTTTTGACAGTTTGTGCACTGTTCAAACCATTGTCGGATGTCTGCCTCAATGGCTGGCCACACATGACGCGTGGCAAGTTGCTGAACTGTGGCGCACTTACCAGGATGGGCAATGTTGTGCACCTTGTGGAAAAACTCCTTGCGCATTGACTGTGGAATGTATGGTCGACACACATTGTCATGTATGTGCATATAAATTTCATAAACTTGGTGTAGGCAGAAGGATGATTCCTCATCTTCGAGTAGTGCTTTCAACTCTTGGTCTTGAAGTTGTTCCGTGCAAAGTCATTCTTCATCAGTGTCAGTAAAAATTGTTGTGAGAAGGCAATCACAATCCTCATTGTTTTGTTCAGGAGGCAGCTGCGTGACTGGTTCCTCTTGATCATGACATCGGGACAAGGCGTCTGCAACTTGGTTCTTTTCTCCAGCAATGTGCCGGATATCAGTTGTGAACTGATAGATGTAGGAGAGTTGACAGCTTTCCCGAGGGATGTCTCGTTCCTGTCGTTTGTGAAGTGCACCAACCAATGGTTTATGGTCGGTGATGATGGCAAAGTCTATGCCTACAATGAAGTAGCGGAAGTGCTTCACTGAAAGGTAAGCTGCGAGCAACTCTCGACCAAAGGTGGAGTATTACCTTTCTTTGGCTGTAGTTTCTTGCTGAAGAAAGCAAGCGGTCGCCATCCATTGTCTTGGAGCTGCTGTAGCACTGCTCCTACTGTGCTGTTAGAAACATCCAATGCATTGCAGTTGGCGCATCAAGCAATGGGTGATAAAGCATTGTTGCTTGAGCTAGCACTGCTTTTGCATCATCAAATGCCTAGTTTGCTTCTGGGTTCTAAGCAATTTTGTCATTCTTCCTGGGTTTCCCCGAAAGAAGTGTGTTGAGTGGTGCCATGACTGAAGCAATGTCATGTTAGAACCTGTTCTAAAAAACTATATCATTCCACAGAATGTTCGGAGCGTCCTGATGAGAAATTGCTTCTCAAAGTCATTGATAGCCTTGACCTTCTCTGGCAACGGCAGAATTCCCTGTGAGGTTATTCTGTGTCGCAGGAAGTCCACTTTGGGGCGTCCAAACTCACTTTTGAGCCGGTGAATGACTATCCCATGAGCTGATAGTATAGTAAAAAGTTCACCGAGGTCTTGTAGAGGCTTAGTCTCCTTTGAGCAGGCAATCAGGATGTCATCAACATAGTTGATGATTATGACTGGGCGTCCTGCGACGGATATGTCATGGATGACTGAGTCAATGAATCGTTGAAAGGTTTGAGCTGCACCGCTGAGGCCATAGGGCATGCGTGTGAATTCAAAGTATCCAAGAGGCGTGGTGATAGCCGTTTTGGGGATGCTTTCCTCACCCTGGGGATTTGGAAGTAGGCGCTGGCTAGGTCGACCTTGGAGGAGAGGATTTTTCCTGCCAGTTGGGCTGAGAAGTCTTGCAGGTGTTTCAGAGGGTAGCTAATGCGAACCGTCTGGGAATTACCACTTCTGAAATCGCCGCATAATCTCCAACCAATCTTCTTGGGTACCACGTGTAGTAGTGAGGCCCAAGGGCTTTTGCTGGGTCGAATGATCCCATCCTGCAGCATTCTTTTTATAGCTTCTTTTGCAGTCTTGCGACTTTAGGATTAACTTGCTTATGGCGTACGAAGACTGGTTGTCCTGCTGTTGTGATGATGTGTCTTACATTATGCTTAGGTTTTGTCAATGCAGTGTTTGGCCTTGTTATTGTTTTGTATTTTTCTAGTAGTTGTCTGTAGCAGTCGGGGTCGTCTCCTAGCGTATTGAGTGTTGCACCGGCTAAAGCCAGACCTACGGAGGCAGTTAGGCTCGTGGAGGTATCCATGAGCCGCCTATTATGTAGGTCTATCACAAGCTTGTGGTGGGCGAGCAAATCAGCACCAATAATTGGTTGATAAACCTGGGCTATGATGAATGGCCAAGTTATATCCTTTTGGAGGCCAATATTGAGGGTCATCAGCTGCTCACCATATATGGGTATGCGCGAACCATTGGCAGCGCGAAGGTTAACTTCCTCATTTCTGAGGCTGGTTGTTTGTGGTGGAAGGACAAAGACAGCAGCACCTGTGTCTATTAAGAAGGTGAACTTGCTTTCACTGTCGGTTATGGTTAGGAGACGAGTCTTCTTGAGGGTAATTGCCATGACGGTGGTCGTGTTACCATCACGGGATATTAGTTTCCCTCCTGGTTGAGTTGCTGGCTCATGTCGCGTGGGATGGTACATCTGCGCGCATTTGTGCCGAAGCGCCCTAGGATATGACAACGTGTTCTGTTTTCTGCTGAAAGTTCACGTCGGTGGGAAGGACTTCTTCCTCTGTTTCCATGGTTGTTGTAGTGTGGTCATTGTTCCAGCTTTTGCAGTCTGGTGAAGATTGATTGTTGCTCTTTATGGATTTTGTTCTCTAGATTGTGTATTGTTCTCTCCGTGTGATCAACCCTTTTTAGGAGGTGGTATTTTTCCTGTGAAAGTGTTCTATTTTTGAAATCCTGTTCTGACTTTAGTGAGGTCAGAGCGTTGATATTTAGTGTCGCTGTATTTCCTCATGAGCATTTTGTTTAAGAACGGGCTATTGTTGTGTGCAATGGATTCCGTCATTACCAAGAAGATATCAATGATGTGCCAGGAACTGTGCCATTGTGCGGGTACCTCGACGTTTTTTGTCCAAAATTTGTCGCATGCGAGCTGATTCCGGTAGTGTTTGAGGAAGTAATTTTGTCTTTGAATTTTTGTGTAGCGTTGAATTCTTCCTTCATGACTATATCCTGGAGTGATAGTCTGATTTGAGGTGGTAGTGCGTTAAGCGTCAACCGGACTTTGGTTTGGTCATCGGTGATTGCATGTGCTGTAAAGTCGGCTTCTACTAAGTAGAACCAGAAAGCTGAGACTTTTGGCATGTAAGGTGTGACATTAAAGTCCTTGTTAGCATGTATGTTGTTAGGAGTTGATGGGTTCTCTACAATAAGGTTGCTATCAGGGTTCTCGTCCTCCCCCATGTTGGATGTGTGAAATTTGCCGGCAAGAATATGTTTTTAGGCTGTAATTCTATTAACCAACTGGTAGGAATTATTTTATAATTGCAATGTCTGTTTTCAATGGTCCACCGAGCATTAACATTGAGGTGGAGGTGACGCCATTTGTAGGTGTGCACGAGCGTTTTACACCAATGGTATCACAAAGATTTGAAAGTGAGAAGGAATCGTATATGCTTTGGTGAGTGTTGCGAATACACCAGCAGGCACCGTGCAGTTGCACTGAAGCTGCTGACACCAAGTTGGCACAACATTTTCATCAAAATCAAACAATTGTGATGTGAAATATTTTGCCTGCATGCAAGTTTGTTTCATACACAAAGATTATGTTGAGATTTGTAAAATGAATTTGGTAAATTGCAGAGTTGAAAATTAAAATTAACACATCACTCCGCAGTAATCGGTGTCAATGCCAAAGTTTAAATCTATGACTTATTATGACTCACGTTGAGGCTCTGGTGGAAATGAGGCTCAAATCAGATCAAATCTATGACTTCCTTAAAATTACCTCAAGTTGATATGCTATTTCATCATACAGCTTCACTACCTTCCCACAAAGCAGCTGCCTGTCTGTCAACCTTGACAAGTTATATGTGCGGGGGTCACCAGTTTAGATGATATGACTTATCGAGTAGTCACCAGTTTTACTCAATTTGATTTGAGTAAAAGTTAATGTATTATGGCACTTGCATTTGCAAGGTGCACTGTTTACAATGAACCAAAGAAATTAATTTACTTTAATTAATTAATGTGTTAACCTCCTGGGCAATTGCCCTTATTGGGGCTAAGCACAGCTGACTCCAAAAATATTTTCAATATAAATGAAAGAAATTGTTTTAAGGTTGGGGTGTTGGTGTTATCCGCACTTTAACTCGTCAGGTATAGAGACACACATCGAGAAAATATTTGGTATAGTTTACTTATTAATTCCCAACTTAACTGGGAGTGGGCAGCCGAGGTAATATAGAATGAGAAAGAAGGAAGATAGGAAAGCCGGCAAGAAAATCAAGGACCGCTGTTGCTTCACAGCGGGCAATCTTCTCACAGGTGAGGCTTGTCCGAGACAGTGGTGGAAGCAAGGTCCATGAGTTTGGTCTCAGGAAACTTTCCAACTGGGGGTTGGCGTCCAAACAGAGAGAGTTGATTCACTGTTATTCTGCACCAATCCGCAGTATAAAAGGTTGCACAAAAAGGGTGGGGTAACCCAAATACACCTCATTCTGCCTGCCTCATACAGACAGACAGAATGGGTGCACATAGTAGATGAACATTTAAATAGAAATAGTTTACCCTTACGGGTGTAGCTACCAGGAAATGGGAGGCTAAAGCTTCAAAATTATAAGAGAATACATTTATAACACAACTTGACAGTAATGTTTAATGCTAAGAATTAGGAATGCATAATTCACCCCTTACTTGAATGTACAAGGCTGTATAGTAGTTGTATGATATTTGAACCTATTTGAAAATATAAATTATTTACATTATATATATACATAGGCACGAGTCAAGGTGGGGGTGGTATTCAGACATGCTTGCATAAGACATGCTTGTACAAGACATTCTTGCACTGCACTTTGTGGGCATGTGTATCTTAAAAGGATGGATATGTATATTCCACTTTGGTGGTACCTTAGAACTCTGATTGAAATTCCCACTCAGAAGTTCATACCTCACAAGTTGCTCATGAATACAAATTGAAATCTTATCCCAGAAGAATGTAAATGAAATATGTCAAAGTTTGGATCTGTACATAAAATATAGGTTATGACAATGTGAAAGAAATCAGACACATAAATTTCCGGATGGGGAATTGAGAACAGGGAATTGAAGTACTATTGAGATACATCGGTCTTACCTCGTCTTCCGATTGTATTAATGATATAATCCTGAATCGGGAAGAACCTCTTAAATAATAATTCTATCAGTTACCAATGAATGCTATGTAATGATCAGCATGTGTTGGTATACTAATTTTTTTTTTGAAATAAATGGTAAGAACCGATTTTGATAGATGTTTAATGTTGATACTTGTCAAGCCTAAAATACATCACTTAATGGATTCTCTGCTATCCACATTGTACTATGCACTTGCAGTAAAACGTGGTAAAGGGAAAAGTGAAATTTTTGTGGCCTGGCCTAGCCTAGCTAGCTAGCTAGCTCTTGAGTAGGCACACATCACTAACACATTATACACAAGCACAATGTCACTTTGAATCTGTAACAATCGCAGAGCCGTCGTCACAACACACACGGTTTCGACTATTTAGATATATGTGTTCTAGAAAGAACACATGATCCAAACAGAAACAGACGCGGTGTGTTGCCTGATTGAGCTCCCGAGAGTTAAGAAAGCCCTCTCGTTTGTTTATCTGGGAAGTCGTTGTTGCCATATTTGTCTCAAGGTTTTTATCTCAATCAATTGTTCCTTTTGATGGATATGTGCAATGGCTTTTTGTGTGTGGGTATACATATTTATTTACCTAAAATAAGTTTTTGTTGCGTAGCTATTATGTTTGGAAGCAGTTATGTACTTGCTGAACAGAAATGTTGTAGCTACATACAGAGAGATGCGAACAATGAGATCAAAAGAGGCGATTGCTTAATAGCAATGGGAGCTTGTGTTGCACGTATATGGTGTTGAATGTTATTAGGATAATGTAGGGTCAATTGTGGACTTCTTCACCCCAATATGCCTCCTCAACCTTCTTTCCAAAACCATGGTGGTGCCGAGAGGTGCAAAAAGCAAGATATAAGCGTGAAAGGCTATACAATGACTACCGACGCGCACCGTCTCCCAGGAACCGAGTAGCGTGGAAAAGGGCATCTGCTGTATTTCGAAAACTTCGAGTGGAGAATAAACGAGAAAGCTGGGCTCAGTTAGTCAACACTATTAATCGAAACACCCCCTTCTCCCAAATGTGGCAAAAAATCCGACGTATCCAGGGCAAACTCGAGCGACCTATTTACATTCTTTCAGATGGAGTCAGAATTTATTCTTCCCCCGCGGGAATCGCAAATAAACTAGCTCAGACATTTAGTCTGATAACGCAATCAACAAACTACACTGCTGCTTTCCAACGTGAAAAGGACTTGCGAGAAAGTGAACATCTTGATTTAACTTCTAGAAACGAAGAGGCCTACAACAAACCTTTCTCCCTCCACGAACTACAGAGCATCATAGACCATACACGTGAAAATTCCCTTGGGCCGGACCGGGTGCACATCAACATGATCAAGAATATCCCAGATGGCGCCCGTGAGCACTTATTAAAAGTGTTCAACACTCTAGACTCAAACTCATTTTTTCCCGATCAATAGCGGGAATCTGTAATTATCCCAATTTCCAAACCTGGGAAATTCTACGATGACCCACATTACTATCACCCTATTGTTCTGACCAGCGTCCTCTGTAAGACTACCTTGATATGCATGGAGGCCTGAACAGCATCCAGTGTGGCGGCCGCAAGCGCCACTCTACGACGGACCACCTTGTGAGACTGGAATCAGACATTATGTTATGATCAGCCTCCGCTAGCACATATATTTGGAAACATTGCTAGCCTATCATTACAACAAAAGAGCTGCGTTGTGTAGGTCCGAGAAACAGCATAGGCTTTATGCCTGTTAACCCTACCTTAAGTTACACGAAGAAATCCCTTGCCTTGCATATTTTTTCGGTTCCCCTCCCAAAGCAGGTGGTCCCCCATATGGATTACATGACGTAGGAGACGTTGACGAGTGTAGGGCCACTCGACGAGTCAGCATTGTATGGACTAGATCCAATAACAAAGAGGGGCTGTGTTTCACACTGTTGAGCTCAGGGTTATCGTATATTGTAAACAGAAAGATGGGAGAAGCCTGTAAATTAGTTAACGACCTAAGTTTATTTTGTATGCTAATAAGGCCAAGGCTTTAAGACACCACGCTTCTTTTGGGAGGGGACCAAAAGGTGAATGGTCCCCTTTTGGAGGATCACTTCATATACATATAACAAGGCCCTCCCATATTATGGTAGTAGTGCAGGACTAAATTGTGGAACATTTCACACTTCATTAGCGGAGCCGTCGTGTGGAGGTGAGACTGATTAGAACAACGATCAACACTCAGCGTGCCTGACATTATAATATCATATTTAGATGCGTCTGATTTAGCCCTTCAGTGTTTATTTGTTTAGTATGACAATTTTTGCTATATATACTAGTATACGTTCATACTTAGATAAGTGTAATGATTATTCAGTTCTTATGTCCCGTGTTTTGTATCTCCCTACAGGGTGGGCGCTTTCCGCTTTCTTTTCTTCACTTTTGCTTCGTTACACTTACTACACTTCTTTTTGCTGTTCATTTACACTTTTGTTCCGTTGTGTCCGTTTATATTACAATCAGTGTTTAGTACTCTATTGCGAGTTAAACTGTTGACAAGTAACTTTGTTTTAATTCAAAATAATATTATAAAACCACTGGTTTAATCATTTGAATCTTTGCACCTCTTACTTGATTAGAAGAAACCTAAACAGAAGTATACAGCAATTAGACAGGCATTTGCCCGTGGGAAACACGTGGTTTACATATTTTTCGACGTTGAAAAAGCATACGATACTACCTGGAAACATGGCATCACAAACTTACCACGTTACATCCACAAATTCTTGCAAAACCGCGCCTTCAGGGTTAAGGTCGTCGACGCCCTGTCATCATCCTATCCGCAAAAAAATGTGCGTCTCCCAAGAAAGCGTCCTCAGTGTCACTCTTTTTATACTCAAAATCGACCAGATAGCAGACATTCTCCCGCTCGCCTGAAGATTGCTAACATCACTATACGTGGAAGACTTACAAATAAGCTACAGGCACCCTAGCCTCTTAACAATTCAACAGGAACTCTATAAATGTCTAAACCTAGTCGGGAACTGGCCTCCTTAAACAAATTCCGATTCTCGCCCTCCACAACGAAAAATATGCACTTTACTATTATGCTTTGCTTACACCTAAAACCAGCCCCAACGCTGAACAACACTTCGCTAGTATACGAGGAATCGATAAAATTCCTCGGTCATGTGTGGGACCCTAAACTCACATGGCGACCTCATATTGCAGCCCTGGAGACTCGCTGCAAAAAGGCTACCGGACTTATCCTCTCTGTAACATCCTTGAAATTTGGTGCCGATATGGGCACCGTCATGAAGTTATTCAGAACAATAATACGCTCGTACATTGACTATGGAGCAGTTGTTTACGGTTCAGCAGCCAAAACCACCCTCGAAACTTTCTTCCTTATCGTTAACAACGCCCTGCGTATCGCAACCGGTGCGTTCCGTTCCGAACTTATCGAATCCCTGAACGTGCTTGCTAACGAGCTTCCTCTTCCGCTCCGGAGAGGCAAACTCTCACTACAGTATTATTTCAAGAAAAGGAGCTACATCAATAGCCCAGCGCTCGGCGACGTCACCAACATTCGCGATAAACGTCTCTTTGCGGCTAAAAAGATCATATGCCCACCCTTTTCCCTATGTGTGGAAAACCTACTAACCTCGCTAAACATCAGTCGCAAAGCAATCAAGCCTTCATTCTCCTATCGAATTCTTCAAGTCAACACCCAAGGGGATGATCAGCTCACCGCTGGTCAACCTAGATTTGCAAACGTATCCCCAAAGCAACTACGTGATGAACAGTACTCTGAGCACCACCATATATACACTGACGGCTCCAAAACATCGGACGGAGTGGGAGCTGCCACCACAGGCGAAAGGACCTCGCGTTCGGCCACACTACCCCTAGAGGCCTCTGTATTTTCTGCAGAGGTACACGCACTCGAATTGGCCATCTCCATTACAAAAAGTCACCGCCTCTTCAAATATGTTATATTTTCAGACAGTCTGAGTGTTCTCACCCAGCTGAAAACTCTGCACTTCGATCACCCTGCCCTTAGAAAAATGCAACACGGCCTAGTAACCATGTTCAAGACGGGCCGAGCGGTTGAGTTCTGCTGGATCCTTGGACACGTGGGAATAAGAGGAAACGAGCGCGCAGATTCTCTCGCTAAACAGGTGTCTACCAAGCAAGGACAATTCATCTCCATGTATTACTTAGACTGGTTCCCAGTCATCAACTCACGTATAACATCACGATGGAATGACTCTTGGAAACAGAGTAGACAAAAAATGCTTGCAGCTAAACCATCCGTGGGAGAGTGGGAAGCCAGGTTTTCTAATAGTAGAGACCAAGTGTTCATTAACCGTCTATGCACGGGACACCCGTGGATAACCCACAATCACCTAATGGACGTGAACATGGATTCGGACGCACCACCATGCCCCTGTTGCCACCAAGTGGCAATCAGTGTGAAACACTTATGGATTTTGACGCAATCACAGCAGCCCGACGAGCCTCCTTGAGCCCCCCGTGCAACCTACAACACCTGCTCACAGAAACAGAACACCGGAAACAACTGATCGCTTTCGGAAAACATACCGAACTATACGAAGTCGTGTGAAACTAACAAGGTTTGAATCATCTCTGTTTCTGAAATCGCTGTTCTCTCTGCGTATTAATTGCGAACTTTAACTTAACTTCGTGTACGAAGCTGTGCAAAATCAACGGATCATCGTGCCCTCCGGTGGAGCGCTCAGTGACTACTTCAACTCCTCTTCTTCACCCTTCACTATCTCTTTTTCTCCGCCTTCTTGATTTCCTCAAATTTTATTTTTCTCTATTTTGCATCTTATATTTAGTTCAAGTTTCCTTAAACTTGACTCAGACTCCTTCTAAACAACTCTCCCAATAGTCGTTGCGCACAAACACACGCACGCACGCACAGACATACACACTCAAACATTCACATACCGGTTCTAACTATTCTCCTTTCGGGTGGCAGATAACAATCAAGTTGCATTCTGCCGTGCAACCTTTTTCTACGACTATTCTTTCTTCTTTCCATCCTTGCTGTTCTCATGTGTGAAATTCCCTACACTTAGTTTAGATCTCATGCATGGGATTCACGTTTTTTGTCGCTTCTTCATCTTCCCCTCAGCAGGTGATGGAGCTTGTAGCCTGGCACCTTAAGGACTATTGCGGATCCTTGGGGCTCTGAAGCAGGTTACTTAGTGTGGGTGTCCTCCTAACTGCCATCCCGGGAGTGCTGGGACCATATGACCTCAGCACTTTAGGAGTTCCTGTATTTCCTGTGGCACCCTTACATACCACAGACGTTCGCTGAGTAAAATACTCTGACTTTGTGCGATAGTAAGCCCAACTCTAACATAGAAATAAGAAAAACGAAGACTAACTTGATGCAGCACCGTTTGCTGGTTTGACATTCGGCGCCAGAAGGACGATGGCTCCAGCGCGCTAGAAAGCCTCGTCACTCTAACCTAATATAATACTGCGAAGTGAGAGAACATTTCTGTTAACATTGATCCTTCTGAAAGCCCATTGTGTTAAAAGTTGAACAATGTGAGATCGCTGCTTAAACAATGGTTTCTCTTTTTTTAAATAGGACGTAAAGATAATTACGTCGCTAAATTTGCTTGTGATGTGTAGTATGTACGATAAAAAATAAATCCACTGAATTAAAGCTTTCAGTTGACACTAACAAAAATTTTGTACAAATTGATTAAAGCATTTTACTAACTCTAAAACCAGGAACTCATTTATGAAAAACTCTCCATTAGGTGCGTTCAGAATGACGTCTCAAAGCTGGACCAGCTGCTGATCGAGGTTAAGAGTGGCTTAGCAGTTTGGATTCAACTGATGAATGGAACATAGCGTCGCCAGGCACCCGTAAAGAATAGAATTCTGCTATAGCTATCCCAAAAGATAAATGCACACCTTGCTTAGAAAAAAAATATGTAACAGCCTTGGAAACATCGTGCCCCATCAGAAACCAAGAAAACCTTTTAAGTATGAAAATCCTGTAGGAACGGCAGAATCTTATAATTACTTTTGCGCAAACGTTGGAAAGCACACTTACGAAAAAACTGCGATCGAGCATAAAATTTTCTTGGTGATACACGAAAGTCCAGTAATGCATGCACCAACTCGGGTCATAGTTCCCTCTTTTGATTCATCCCTCAAGTGAGACAACTGTGGTTACCGAATCCGGTAAGCATCTCAAAAATTATTTCGGCTTTTTTGCGCTTAAATAAAATCTTTTGGGAATGATGACATTGCGCTACAATACCTCTAGAACGGGTTAGTAATAATAAAAATTATTCTGCCGTATCTCCAGCTGCTCATCAACAAATCCATTGCAACAAATACGTTTCCTCAAAATTGAAAACGTGCGCTTATCAAAGCTATACATGAAATGGGGAGGTAAACGACCCCACAAATCATAGACCCATAAGCTTCGTACTAGTAACTTTTAAAATCTTTGAAAGGTTTATTGCACGTCAACTCCTTGACTACATAGAGGATGCAAACCTGATCAATGACTGTATGCAAACAGACGAAGACCTACTGAAGACGTACTACTGAAAATCTTCGAACTCAAATACGAAGCTATAATAGAAAACAGTACATCATCACTCATGCTGGTGGACTTTTTTAAAGCATTTGGCAGTGTGGATACACGACATTTTGCTGCAAACACTGTTTTTTACTGAAAGATTACCTAATGGTATATTTGGTTGATTGTTGAGTTACCAGTTGGCAAGACAAAAACGTTAAGGTTAAAGTTAAAGTGAGCTTCTGTGAGCAGTAATAATTCAAGTGCACACGGTGCTTTCACTTTCAAGGCACCAATTTATGACTCCAAACGTATAAATTTGATTGAAAATTATTGACTAATATAAAATGAAGATGAGTATTATGAGCAAGCACCAATATCAGATCTGGATCAAGGACAAGGATATGACATGAAATCAATCTTTGGTATTGTGTAATTATAACTTTCAACTTAACTGAGAGGAGACATCCGAGGTAAAATAGGAAAGGAAAAGACGGGAGATAGGAAAGCCGGCAAGAAAATCAAGGACGCTGGTGCTTCACAGCGGGTAATCTTCACTGATGGTTTCCTTTACAGGTAGCTTTGCGCAAAGGCAGTATCGTAACCAATGAGTGACCAGTGAGTACGAAACACCATCGCATACTGTTCTTTGCGTCTAAGCTCCAAAGTTTTACAAGTTTCCAGGGTACAAAAACTTTATTTGCTGTATCAAAATAAGAGCCGGTCATCGCTCTAAGCCGAATATCGCTCCGAGACCGTATATCGTCTCATAAAGGTTAAAGTTTTCAACTAAATTGGAAAGATCGACTATCATCTCTCTAGAGCGAGAGCAATAAGGCACCTCAGAGTGATACCCCCTGGGAGTATCCCAGGCTCACCCGCCTTCCCGTGGTGTCCTCGTTATCCACCAATATTGATTTGTCCCTTTGTGTAAATACGTTTTGTGTTAGAAGAACACTCCTCCGTCCCCCCCATTCAGTTTGTAGTTTCATCCTCCCTTGGTTCACAATGAGGTGAGCCCCCCACTGACTCCGGGGCTTGTGAATTTAGAATCGAAACCAATTGAAATTGAAAAAAAATATCGTTAAAAAAAGGTGCATGAAACAAAAATCGTTAAAAAATCTAGATTTAAGGTAAGTTTTAAGAGCAATTAAGTTAGTGTATATATCTGTACATACAACAAATAAAAGTAAAGGAGGCCCCACCATCATTACTCAGAACCCCGGGTAGAAGCCGGGGACCAAACCATGGGCAGGACCATGCCCTATCGGAGAGGGGCTGACGGCCCCTCCAGAGCGTCACACTCAAACAAGTCTGCAAGAAAGAAAGACGAGCCCCTAAGAAGTTTCTCATCGACAGGAGACCTGACTCAGGTCGTAATCGACGACACAAATAAACGCGTCTCGAAGCTGGACGCGAATACAACCGGAACGCAGAATACCCTGGGCAAGATATGCAAAATGATAAGCTTTCCCGTGCTGGAGAAAGAGGACTGCCCGGCGCCCTCCAATGAAGTCGGCGAACGTCTCACTAAACTCGAGAACCTTTGTGCAACTATGAATACCCGACTGGAGGAGCTGATGAAGAGGATAGAGGCCAGGGAACCCGTAACCTGTTCGTGTGCTTCCGCCTATGCCCTTTCCGATAACATCGCTCTCCTCCCAGCCGAAACTCGTAACGCCCGAACACCAAAAAACACAAAGAGGAGACAATACACACGATTTGATGACCTCAACCTTTTCAACAACGGCCCTAAATTCTCCGAACACTTGGAACTGACATTTGATGTCAATGATAGACTGGATATTTGCCCATGTAAACTACGCGAAGAACTGGGCTCCATGACTGGCCGTCCAATTCTCAACATCACCGCCAGCGGTGACGATAGCTTCACCATTAAATTAGACACAAAACTTCAGAGTGACACTATACTCTCCAGAATCAGAATATGCGAAAAATCTTGCAAAATCATACCACACCCAACTTTTTCCACGAGTTCAGGCCTGATTTACATCGAGGATCCCCCGAGTGATGAAGTCGACGAATTCATCACCGGACTCGTCCAATACGAGGAATGTATAGTTGAAGCGAAAATCGCACCAAAAATCAAACCAAGAAGAACACCACCACGGTCCTTCTGCTTAAATTCAATTGCCCCACCCCACCTAACTACATAGACATACCTTTCTTTGACGCCAAAACAAAGGTTACACCCTTCGAAAGACGTCCGATGCGATGCTATAAATGCCAGAAATACGGACGCACGAGCCAAAATTGTAACGTTAAAAAAATATGCTCACACTGCTCCCAGAACGACCACGATAAGCGAGACGATCCCTTGTCGTGCCCATCCGAAGAACCTCACTGCTTGAACTGCAAAATAAACAGCCACCCTACGGGACACGAAGACTGCCCTCAGGACAAGACAGAGAGAGAGAGATCCTGCAATACCAAACGGATCACAAAGTCGGGCGACGAGAGGCTGCGGCCGCGATTCGCTCCCCCCAAGCTGACCATCCCACCCAGGAGAAAAGATCAGCATCATTCCCTACCCACTTCCTCATAACGCTTGTAGATAGTGGTGCAAACAAAGTTGCCCCCTCAATGAACTCATTCGCCATGATGAACTCGCTTTCCAAACAACTGGGAGGCAGACCGATAAACATTAACCGACAGGGCAAGAAGTATCTGGCCCACGTCGTTAATATTGAGCAAAGTAAAGCTATACAAAGGATTAACAAAATAGACAAACACAAGGTAGCTGTCGAAGTACATCCGTTCTTCAATGCTACAAGACAAATTATATACACTTCCAACTACACTCCTAAAACTGACCTAAGGGCTTTTGCAGCAGGTTTAGCAAAGGATTATGGAATCACCAACGTTTTCCTAGCAGAATGGATTAAACCACGAAACATCCACACCACCGCGTACCAAATCACTTTTCCAGGACATGACATA
>SDVV010003042.1:0-21931 GCA_016164225.1 Gammarus roeselii | reverse complement strand
CAACATCTCTCATCTCCCAACATCTCTCACCTCTCAACATCTCTCATCTCTCAACATCTCTCACCTCTTAACATCTCTCATCTCTCAACACCTCTCATCTCTCAACATCTCTCATCTCGTAACATCTCTCATCTCTCAACATCTCTCATCTCTCAACACCTCTCATCTCTCAACATCTCTCCTCTCTCAACATCTCTCATCTCCCAACATCTCTCATCTCCCAACATCTCTCACCTCTCAACATCTCTCATCTCTCAACATCTCTCACCTCTTAACATCTCTCATCTCTCAACACCTCTCATCTCTCAACATCTCTCATCTCGTAACATCTCTCATCTCTCAACATCTCTCATCTCTCAACACCTCTCATCTCTCAACATCTCTCCTCTCTCAACATCTCTCATCTCCCAACATCTCTCATCTCCCAACATCTCTCACCTCTCAACATCTCTCATCTCTCAACATCTCTCACCTCTTAACATCTCTCATCTCTCAACACCTCTCATCTCTCAACATCTCTCATCTCGTAACATCTCTCATCTCTCAACATCTCTCATCTCTCAACACCTCTCATCTCTCAACATCTCTCATCTTTCAACATTTCTCATCTCCCAACATCACTCAACATCCCTGATCTCAACATCTCCAACATCTCAACTCACTGTGTCTGATGCGGTGACTGCATGAAGCTAAACAACTGAAGATTTTGTTCGGGAAATTAATTCAACATCTCAATTTTGTTTTTAATTTATTACAACAATACGAATATGAGATTGGTTATTATGCACCTTACTAAAAGGCAATGAACAAATCTACAAACTTTTCGTGAGAATACAGAACCTTTTTACTTGTACAGCTGCCTCTTCCGTTACTTTCGCTTTATTGGCATGTCATCTCTAGCACTCTACAATCAGCGGTCAAAATAGCGTCGTCGAGTACTGTTAGAATATTAATATTAAATAATGAAAACACTACTAATTCGCTTCCTAATTTTTATGATTCAATATAGATGTATTCTTTGCATTCTAATATAGTAAACAAAGTGCAACGCAATCAAACGTCAAAATCTGATCCCTGATATATATTGATTATATTTGACAATAAAAAGTCATAGGTCGAATTTTATTCAGTTACAATTATTTGTGTTCATGGATCTATCACAACTATGAACACGTTATTGAAAGGCCCACTCATTATTGGAAGGCCTCTCATTGCCAGATAATGCAAAAATGCCAATGCGAAAAAATAGATGTAATCTTTCAATTATTACGTTTGTGCGAACTTGGTGCTACGTGAACAGAATTAAAGTGCCCCGTACCGTTGCATCACGACTGTCAATTCGGCTGACGGGAAAAAAGTAACCGTCGAGTTACGTAAATGACTGGTAGTGATAAGTCTATTACGTTTGTTTTTGTGCTCGAAATACCATTGCTAGACAGCCTACAAATAATAATATATTACAAACAAGATAACTGCTGGATAACAGGTTAGACGCCACTTCGAAGACACTCTTCCCCTTGCTGTCTCTGATGGCATCCCTCGCTCTCTCTAAAGCAGCCAAGTCTCGTTACCCCCGATGAGGCGTCGGTACACGGGGTAGTACTGAGACAGTGTCGTTAGGTCAAGAAGCATGGAGTCCTCGGTAATCACATAAGGATCTTCAGGAGCAGCGTCGGTACACGGGGTACTACTGAGACAGTGTCGTGAGGTCAAGAAGCACGGAGTCCTCGGCAATCACATTAGGGTCTTCAGGAGCAGCGTCGGTACACGGGGTAGTACTGAGACAGTGTCGTTAAGTCAAGAAGCACGGAGTCCTCGGCAATCACATTTGGGTCTTGAGGAGCAGCGTTGGTACACGGGGTAGTACTGAGACAGTGTCGTTAGGTCAAGAAGCACGGAGTCCTCGGCATTCACATTAGGGTCTTCAGGAGCAGCGTCGGTACACGGGGTAGTACTGAGACAGTGTCGTTAAGTCAAGAAGCACGGAGTCCTCGGCAATCACATTTGGGTCTTGAGGAGCAGCGTTGGTACACGGGGTACTACTGAGACAGTGTCGTTTGGTCAGGAAGCACGGTGTCCTCGGCAATCACATTAGGGTCTTCAGGAGCATTTTCTATGACAAGGGGAGCAGTGTTGATTTGAGGGGATGATGTAGTAAGGGGTGTGTCGTGAGAGATGTTGAGATTGTTGGCTACGAAAGAGGTTAGGCAATTCATAATGTATTAGGCCTTTGGTGATAATTATTTTTAATTAGCGGTCCGACCTCTCAGCAAAAATAATTCAGGCCTCAATAGTTTATTTGGCCGTAAGATACGAACGATTTCATGAACTTATAAGGTTGTGTATTCCTTTCAGCTGTCCTGAAAATATATTAAATAAAAGCATTTGGTGGTTTTCACTGCAGCCACACGCGACCATTAAAACTTCCCTATCCGGCTCGAACGTCGAACCTAACATGATTTCACATCCTTCATAAATAGTGCGTAGTGGGGCAATGGTTAGTGATCTAACAATAAACTTAGCCGTATATTATTTGGCAGTTATTTTTTTAGTTGAAATCTCATGAGTTTGCTTACGTTGTCAAAATATTCTTATCACGATGATATTTGCAGCCTATCATAAAAGACGCGTACTCTTCTCAAGTTTCTGAAATGCGTGCCCATGATCAACACAGCAATAAATGCATACTTTTAAAACATCGTATTAACACACGTTCCAGCAAGCATTTTCGACAGTGTTCTATTTCTGTTTATGAAAGACTTGTGAAATTATAATAAGTTATTATGTTACTGCAATTATGTTTTAAGAAAAATATACTTCATTGATTCATTTGGAGTATGGTACGAGATAAAATGTATACTGTGGTGTACCCCTGGTTCAGTTTGATACTATGGTACGTAGTTCTAACCCGCGGGGTAAAAGTACGTGTTATTAATTATACATTGACTACCCCATGGTATCCAACTACCCCACCATATCCACCATGGTTTCCGAATTTATCTCGTACCTTACAGTATATTTGAGTTGCTGCTAAATCTTACAAGTTGAAACCATTTTCTATGCTGCCTGAAAGAGGTGCGTTTTCTCTAACATTGTCTTGTCAGTGACTCTTCCAGAAGATACGCAGCTTTTCTGGCGCCAGCACCAACCTTTGGTACTCGTCAATTAAGCAATCCATGACCTCTTCATGCCAACATATCTTGTGCTTGATGTTAGGTACCTGTCTTGAATGCATCGAGACGTGTCAATCCCTGACTACCTGTCCTCAATGCGTCGAGGTGTTTTCCCCCAATCGAAAGCATCGTTTGCAATTGTCCAAACGTGAGAGCAAAGGACAGGCTGAGCAGTGGATAGAACTCTCCTGTCGAAAGTAGCTCGTTGCCGTGTTTTGAAACAGCGACGACGGCCTTGAGAGTGGATGTGTGCCTTGTCATGTGTGATTTGGAAACATGTTCTTCTAGTCAAAATAATATTTCATTTCTGTTTAACGTGATGTTTTCTAAGCTGATTTACAGAAAAGACTTTAAAATTCGGTCCGACTAATTAATTACAGAATGAGATCTGAAAACTGTTATTTGGCTGATTTCTACAAACACACGTCGCACTGCCATTCAATAGATTTTTAGTTCGTCAAGTCAGTTGTATGTTGTTTGATGACGGATCATATTTAATCACATTGAAACTTAGCAATTCACGACACACATTCCATCTGAAGTGTTGGTCATCACTTCGTTTGCTTATGTAATTATTACTGTTTTCTGCTTCCATACAACTCTCCATCACGAAGGTTTGGTGGCTCCATGGATATAGTTCTTCAATTAGGCGGTTGTGTTCAGGAACAAATCGAATTCCTGCCTTCGTATAGATCGTAGTGTCGCAAAAACATGTTAGCACATTGACACGCTTTTTTATTGTTGCATTATGAGCCATCTTTTTCAGATCCTTGTTTACTTCATTTATTACCGCTGATATTACCCCATTATTTCACGATTTTTTTAATACACTACTCACCTGTGAATGCGTTATTGAACAGGAGTTCAGACAATGTTTTTCATTTGCATGTAGAAGTGTAATTGGTAATTATTTGTATGCATGAGTGTAATTTATTAATCAAAATTGTCGTTCCATTTTTTCAGGTCATGTCACGTGGTACAACATAAATATTTTGAACAGAAAATCGGTGTTTCAAAAATCAAAAAGTTTCATCGATGGGCAAAAATTCGTCAAGAAACTTTCCAAAGCAGAAACAATCCATGCTAATATTCATTGACCAGAGGAAATAAATGGGACCACGTGCTGTGGTAATGTAGTTTTATTTATATGACAGAATAAATTTCTTATAATCACGGTTGAAAAGTGACCAAACACATCTAGTAGTTTTGTTTAATGGTCGTGCTTCCGGAACTCGTACGAGTCGTGCATTCGAATCGTCCTCCGCTCCGTTGCGTCGATCGCCCGTAGTTTCAACGGACGGTTCAGGTAAGTATAGCATTAAGGCCGTTAATGCCGCCGCGGTACGGTTTCAGGACCGTTAACGTTCGTCGTGGTTAGGTTTGAGACTCTCGTAAATTAGAAAGCAGCGGTCGGTGGATCTATTCAGCCTAAGAGCTTATGAAAAAAAGCTCCTATTGTGACCTAAGACGTTCAGTCAGTGTGTTGTGTTTGAAGCCTTATTATTAAGTGTCACTATGGGCAGAACTCTGCAAAAATGTGTTTGTGCTATCTTAGCGACCTAAGACTTAACTGTGAAGGCTCGGAAAAAATGCTTCCAGTGTGATTTTAGTCTATTGTAAACGTAAAGTGCGTACTTGAAGTGGCGACATCAAGTGCACATAAAAACGCTAAGTGGATTTACTTTCCACCAACTCGAAGTCGTCAGAGTCATTGCATGGAATGGCTTTACACACTTACACTCACATAATACACGTCTCCTCAACCTGTTCGTCCCCAATTAAAGTTTATTACATCTATAGATAAAACAAACTACATCTCAAAATATTAATGTAAATAATGCACCCACAAACACCCACAAGTTCCATACTCCATTTACTTGTATCTCCTACTTCCCATTTATTTCATATCCATAATCTTTCATCATCAATTCAAAATGAAAAATATAACTTTTTCATGTGTCAAGGATTTACCTCACAAGTTTTCAAACGATGAGTGCAGATACAAAATGAAAGTACTGCATGATAACAAAGAAGATAGGAACAATAATGAAACGTACTCATGTCGTCCATATTCGCTACTTTTCGTTTCTTTGTTGTGCTTATTGCCATCTGTGGCGTCAGCTGAGGCCTTGCACAGAGGAGCTAGATTGAACTCCAGAGTTCTAGATATCTCCAAAATAGATATTAATGCCATCAAACCTGATAGACAACAGAAGTACATAAATAGCATAGATGATAGCAGTAAAGTTATCAGCGCAAACAAAAATATACGGTATTCATCTAATAATGCCCATGTCAACAAACTGTTTGAAGAATTCCTCAAGGAACAGAGTAAGCAATATGATGATACAGGGAGTGAGAACTCCCCAACCTCTTTCGTAGTCAACAACCTCAACATCTCTCACGACACACCCATCACTGCATCATCCCCTGAACTAAACGCCGCTCCCATCATCATAGAAAATGCTCCTGAAAACCCTAATGTTATTGTCGAGGATTCCGTGCTTCTTGACCTCACGACACTGTCTCAGTACTACCCCGTGTACCAAAGCCTTGTGTCGGCGGTGACTGATGACAACACTTTGAAGAGAGCGTGGGATGCCATCAGAGAAAACAAAGTGAAGAGTGTCTTCGACGTGGCGTCTATCCTGCTACCAGGTAATTTTCTTGTTTCATTTTAGACATTACTATTTACGGACCGTCTAGCAACGGTATTTCGAGCAAAAATACGAATGGTTTATGTATTGCATTTTGTTTTCGCCCAGTCATTTTGGACCTTCCATATCCGAAGCAGTCATTAAATGATCGTTCGCACCTTTCCGTCACAGCTCGTTTGCAAACACGCGGAGCTGTTTCTGATTGACAGACGCATTAGTCAGTACTAGACGTATTAGTCAATATTGGCCGCATTAGTGAGTGTTGGACGCATTAGTCAGTACTAGACGTATTAGTCAATGCTGGCCGCATTAGTGAGTGTTGGACGCATTAGTCAGTACTAGACGTATTAGTCAATGTTGGCCGCATTAGAGTGTTGGACGCATTAGTCAGTACTAGACGTATAAGTCAATGTTGGCCGCATTAGTGAGTGTTGGACGCATTAGTCAGTACTAGACGTATTAGTCAATGTTGGCCGCATTAGTGAGTGTTGGACGCATTAGTCAGTACTAGACGTATTAGTCAGTGTTGGCCGCATTAGTGAGTATTGGACGCATTAGTCAGTACTAGACGTATTAGTCAGTGTTGACCGCATTAGTGAGTGTTGGCCGCATAAGTGAGTGTTGGCCGCATTAGTCACTGTTGACCGCATTAGTGAGTGTTGGCCGCATTAGTGAATGTTGGCCGCATTGGTCAGTGTTGGCCGCATTAGTGACTGCTGGCTGCATTAGTCAATGTTGGCCGCATTAGTGAGTGTTGGCAGCATTAGTGAGTGTTGGCCGCATTAGTCAGTACTAGACGTATTAGTGAGTGTTGGCCGCATTAGTGAGTGTTGGCCGCATTGGTCAGTGTTGGCCGCATCAGTGAGTGTTGGGTGCATTAGTGAGTGTTGGCCGCATTGGTCAGTGTTGACCGCATTAGTGAGTGTTGGCCGCTTTGGTCAGTGTTGACCGCATTAGTGAGTGCTGGGTGCATTAGTGAGTGTTGGCCGCGTTAGTGAGTGCTGGCCGCATTAGTGAGTGTTGGCCGCATTGGTCAGTGTTGGCCGCATTAGTGAGTGTTGGCCACATTGGTCAGTGTTGGCCGCATTATTGAGTGTTGGCCGCATCAGTATATGTTGGCTGCTTTAGTGAGTGTTGGCCGCTTAGTGAGTGTTGGCTGCAATATTGAGTGTTGACCGCATTAGTGAGTGTTAGCCGCATTAGTGAGTTTTGGCCGCTTCAGTGAGTGTTAAACGCATAAGTGAGTGTTGGCCGCATTAGTGAGTTTTGGAAGCTTCAGTGAGTGTTAAACGCATAAGTGAGTGTTGGCCGCATTAGTGAGTGTTAGCCGCATTAGTCAGTGTTGGCCGCATTCGTGAGGGTTGGATGCATTAGTGAGTGTTGGACGCATCAGTGAATGTTCGCTGCATTAGTGAGTGTTAAACGCATTAGTGAGTGCTGGCTGCAGTAGTGAGTGTTGGCCGCATTAGTGAGTTTTGGCCGCATTAGTGAGTTTTAGCCGCATTAGTGAATGTTCTCGCATTAGTGAGTGTTGTACGTATTAGTGCGTGTTACGAGAGTTAGTCAGTGTTGACCGCATTAGTGAGTGTTGGACGCATTAGTGCGTGTTGGACGCCTTAGTGAGTGATGGCCGCATTAGTGACTGTCGGCCCATTAGTGAGTGCTGGATGCATTAGTGAGTGTCGGCGCATTAGTGAGTGTTGGACGCATTAGTCAGTACTTGACGTATAAGTCAGTGTTAGCCGCATTAGTCAGTGTTGGCCGCATTAGTCAGTGTTGGTCGTATTGGTGAGAGTTGGCTGCATTAGTGAGTGTTGGCCGCCCTAGTGAGTGTTGGACGCATTAGTGAGTGTTGGCCGCATTAGTGTGTTGGACGTATTAGTGAGTGTTGACCGCATTAGTTAGTGTTGTCTGCATTAGTGAGTGCTGGCCTCATTAGTGAGTGTTGGACGCATTAGTGAGTGCTGGCCGCATTAGTGATTGTTAAACGCGTTAGTGAGTGCTGGCTGCAGTAGTGAGTGTTGGCCGCATTAGTGAGTTTTGGCCGCATTAGTGAATGTTCTCGCATTAGTGAGTGTTGGACGCATTAGTGCGTGTTACACGAGTTAGTGAGTGTTGACCGCATTAGTGAGTGTTGAACGATTTAGGGCGTGTTGGACGCATTGGTGAGTGTTGGCCACATTAGTGAGTGTTGGGCGCATTAGTGAGTGTTGGACGCGTTAGTGAGTGTTGACCGCATTTGTGCGTGTGGGCCCCATCAGTGGGTAATGGACACATTAGTGAGTGTTGGACGCATTCGTCTGTGTTGGTCGCAATAGTGAATGTTGGCCGCATTAGTGAGTGTTGGACGCATTAGTGAGTGCTGGCCGCATTAGTGAATGTTGGCCGTATTAGTTAGTGTTGGCCGCATTAGTGAGTGGTGAACGCATTAGTGAGTGTTGGCCGCGTCAATTAATGTTGGCCGCATTAGTGAGTGTTGGACGTAGCAGTGAGTGTTGGCCGCATTAGTGAGTGTTGGACGCATTAGTGAGTGCAGGCCGCATTAGTGAATGCTGGCCGCATTAGTGACTGTTGGACGCATTCGTGAGTGTTGGACGCATTAGTGCGTGTTGGCCGCATTAGTCAGTGTTGGCCGCATTAGTCAGTGTTGGCCGCATCAGTGAGTGTTGGCCGCATTAGTCAGTGTTGGCCGCATTAGTCAGTGTTGGCCGCATTAGTGAATGTTGGCCGCATTAGTGAGGGTTAGACGCATTAGTCAGTGTTGGCCGCATTCATGAGTGTTGGACGCATTAGTCAGTGTTGGATGCATTAGTGAGTGTTGGCCGCATTAGTGAGTGTTGGCCGCATTACTGACTGTTGGCCGCATTAGTGAGTGTTAGCCGCATTAGTGAGTGTTGGTCGCAGTAGTGAGTGTTGGCTGCATCAGTGAATGCTGGGCGCATTAGTGAGTGTCGGACGCACTAGTCAGTGTTGGATGCATTATTTAGACTAGTTAGTCAGTGTTGGGCACGATGCAGTGGCAAGAGACATGCAAAACACATCAATGATATTTTTTCATGTACTATCAAAATGTAACAAATGCAGCCGCTTTTTCATCAGTAACCACAACATAAAATGTTTCATGAAAGAAAAAGAACAAACACAACATGAAATTGTAACGGTGAGGTATACAGTGGCTTACCAAAATGCATTATAGAATTGGTAACTGGTAACTCACGAGTACTCAACTGAAGTAATTTGTTTATATCCGTACGAACCAAACCCCCAAACTATAACGATGTACAGTCAATGACATTCTAATCCATTATATCACGGCGAAATTAGTAACAAGGACATGTACTATCGTCAGCAAAATTGAAATGTCCTCTTAATCTCGCTATCTTTAATTGAAAATGATGTGACTTCTAATAAATCTATAGTGGTTATAAATAGTAAATGAATAAATGGTATCTATTGCTCTGAATGATCCATTACAAAGTATTTGTATCAGAAACCAGATGTACCGGAAACCTTTCTTCGCGTTGCACTATACATACGATAATAATCTCCAAAGAATGAATCTATAATGAATCATTAAAATCAGGAAGCCAATTAGTAATTTTTAAACTATTTTATTGGAATGTTTCACAGTATTTGAATAAGAGCTGGAAACAGCATGTGTATGAAGCCAAGGTAGTGGAGTGAGGTAGCCGATGAATAAATAAAGCAGTTTCAGTATTCTCAAGAAATGATGATAGCTTTGCTGATTTTACACAGACCTTAGGCCGTCGGCGTCCATGACATACGATCAGCAGATAAAGCACGAATTGTTGTTGTTTGAATACCGTTATTATGGCTGTGTAATAGATAGGATGCATTGATGATTTAAATACATTTATTCATGAATATACACGTAGTTAAGTTAATAAATCTGTTTTTTATATCAACTGCTTAATATAATATTATAGTTATACAAATAAAGACGATCATTTTCTATAGTACGGAGTAAATTTTCTGTGATCAATTTTATGGATGACTGTCATATTTTCTCTCCCGCAGCTGACACTGACTCAACACAATCACATGACGCAATAGCCAGTCTACACAGCGCTGTGCGCACTGTGCCTGCCGAGCACATTGCCTTGCTGTCGATACAGCACGACACCAACAGGCCGGGGGATGGGGCCAGCAATTTGACAGACCAAACGTTCTCCCTCGATGGGAGATCGTTTAGTCTGCTCAACCCATTCTGTGAGTATCAGACAATTAAGCATTGAAGTTTACCCTATCAACCTGTGTGCGTTTCTTCTTTCTATATAGTTTCATATTGATACAAAATAAATTAATTAATAAACCTTTACTTTGTTCGGAGATTAATAATATGTGTTCGATTATATTTGATTTTAAAATAACGTACAGATGAATCAGTAATGAAATAAAATGCCGATTGTAAGAATACGGATTTTCAAATTTACGTTAACTTGTCAACACAAGCTCAACTATTTCTGAGATCCAGAGGTGCTAGAGCATGGTGTTATTTTGCCGCTTCAGATATAAAATCAAGTTGCAGCAGAGGTATTTTTTAATATAAGCTAAAATTGTACTGTTTACTTTCCATTGAACTATTGATCCCCAGAGAAATGAGTAACGTCAACTCCCCTTATTTAAGCGTGACTGTATACTGTTTACACTTGCCTTCAAATATGAGCTGTGGGTCGAGGATGCCCAACATGCGGTTATACATTGGTTTTACTCACGTAATGTTTGACACACTGACCATAATTTTTTAACTAACTACTAAACATGAAATGTTACATGAATTGATATTTAGGCGCAAGATACAAAAGAGTGAAACAGTATAAGAAACTGAAATATTTTTCACAAGTTTAACATCTCCGGAGCAATCACGCTGGCGAAGACGTGGTGGTATCATTTATTCATTGTGATAGTTCTGTAACTGTATCTACTGTCATTATACCTAAATAACTTTAATTTCTTAATTCCATAAACCTCAATTTTCATTTAATTAGTGAGTTGAATTTTCAACATTGGACGACAAGGGACTTTTTGAAAATATCCATCCCTTTCGTATAAAGTCTGTATTGCACTTCAGTTCACACATTAAAACTTTAAATGCGAGTGACATGAACTCAGCTAATGGTCTGTCTGTATTTACTTTATCACAAATAATTTGGTCCCTACTTATTATAAGCCCCAACCATTTAGGTAGGTTACATGTTAACAGTAGCAAAATAAAGTTCGTTACCAATGAAAGATCAACAGAACAGGTTAATTTTTGTTGTAAAAGTGCAGTGTCAAAAACTGGTTTGTTTTATAAATCCATCTCAAATAAATTCGGCGTGGGAAACGAAGTGCACTTCTTTGTGAAAAATCAACGATTAACAAATTATATTTTACTCCGGTAGAAACTCATGTAAAAATCGAGCCCGGTTGGCGCAATATTGTCAACAGGCCAAGCTCTGATGACGAATTGCCCTGGATTTGATTCCGTAACCAGCACGTCTTCAAGTTCAAGAGGGTCGTCTGATCGTAACACCTAGAATTTTATTGCCGAGTCGGGGAATAAAGATCGACCCTTACACGTGACGATACATGTATTTCACGAAACATAGACAATATTTACTGGGTCTTTGTCAGCGTGAGCTGTTCTGCAGACAACATTTGCTATTTAAATATACTTAAAGGTGCACTAGATTTTGAGCTGTCTAAATTCTGTTTACAATTTATATCGATGGAATCGGGTTCATTTAATAACATGGCAGTCATTTAAAGCGTCGAAATAGTGTAATATAATTTCTGGAGCGCATGAACAATTACCATCTGAAGAAATGCGCACGAATGACCAGCGTTTTGAAGAAGAACATTTCGCCAGTCTGCTTGTGTGAACACGTTCTATTACTATTACTACTCAGCGCCAACTGTCCGAGCTGGTCAACTTCCACAGAACATGTGATTGTTGGTATACAATAGTTTGGCTTCCTAACAATATATACAGTTTCCTCATTCACGTGACCGTTAATCTACTAGAATCAGCGGTCGCGTTCAGCTGTATTTGAACGCGTCTTCGTGGCAAGTTGATTGCATTCTTATTGGCCAAGAAAATTAGGTTTTCTAGAATATTTTCCAATATTTTTCTCCCACAGAGCGCTTTCTGAAAATGTAATAACTGATTGTTTAACACGACTACTAACCTAGCGAAACAAATTGGTGAAAGTTTGAACGTTAAGTGCACCTTTAATATTACCTTATAAGTGGGGGTGGTACGTAATGTCACCTTAACATCCCAACAATCAATTAACATTGTTGGAATACACTTTTTTAAATTGTTCAATATGTCATGACGAAAAGAAGCGTAACATGGAACTATTGATTTATAGATAATTTAGGAAAATAAGTTAGTCCAATATCGTTTAAGTAATCATGACAGTACACGGTTCACACTCACCTTTTGTACGAAAATTGAGAGTAGAAAATGACCAACGTGGGAATTTATGTTACATTTATTCACGTAATTTTTGTCACACGAGTTGCTAGTTTTGAACTAAATTACAAAGTTAACATCACAGATTGTATGTTCACAGGATAAAAACAATTCAATGAACTATTAACATTTGGCTGATAGTTAAACAGGTTCCTACATGTACGAGAGGATAGTAAGTGCAAGTATATGGAACAAGGAAAAAATAAACGAGAGAGGCAAAGTTTGGTCACGTCTGCAAGCATGTGATAGTGTTCTAATGACACGCTTTTGACTGAAAAGGTTAGGTCTTAGGTTCGTTTTGTAGGTAGAAGCATACACGTTATAGCAAATAGTCAGAAAGAGATGAATAGACTGCTGTATAACAGACATTTTGTCGACGTTTTTAAACAGTTTTGAATTTTATGTAGGATGCCACACGATTTGGATAATTTCCCAGCAACAAAAGAGACGTGATTATTCCGGTTAAGTCTCTGGTCTGCTATTACACCGAGAAATTACGCCTGTGTGTTAGAAATTGGAACTTTCCTCCTGGAAAATATCAGAACCTGCTGCTTGTCGACATTTAGAGACAACTTATTTGATGTGAACCAGTTTGAGATGTGAACCAATTGGCTATTCATATTAGCAATAGTTTCATGAAAAAAAAATCCGGTCAAGTACACTGTTGTACGAACAAAGTGTTGGAACAAAGTTTGAACAAAGTTCAACCTAGCCCAGGATATTATGCGTCACAGTTATGACTTATGAATTAATGAACAGACAATCGAACGTCCATTCCTGGTGTTTTCGCACCTTCTGAACTCAAAGAAAATGTGTTGAACATTAATTCATTTTCTTACAATAATACTGTGCAGTAGATGGAGGACGTACTTTGCTGCTGGGTCATATTGTTCCGTAATTATAAAATACTATAAATGTTATGGGTTGTGGATCAATATTGTGTACAAAAAGGCTGGTTGACGTGGGCTAAGAGGTAACAGTTTGCAATCAAGCTTCCTGTGCTTGAGTGAGAACCACCGAGTTACTTGACTGAAATATCTTGAAAAGCAAATGAAACACTATCACCTTTTCACTTAGATGAACACATACATTGGGCTGTCTATTGATTTTACGTAACTTTCGTGGGTGTTTCACGTCAGGGCTACGCACCTACGTGAAAACTCTTGCCTCTTAGGCTACATGTGTAACCGCTTTATGATATGTCATGCATTCGACATTGCTGCTTCACGCGCGGACGTATTTTTTTACCTTATATCAACGTGTTTATTGACAAATGTAATTGCAAAAGAACAGGCTATTCATTTTTCGTTGAAGCAGGATTTATTTGTAAGCCCACAAAATATACATTTGTAGATTTTTTGGATGTATACAACTGATATATTTTCTTACTCTTTTATTTATATCGCTATGAACCCAGCTGCGAGTTTTCCGTCACTGTGAATACATGACAAGAATGCTGGCAACAGCGACATGTATTTTTGTACACACTAGCAACACGTTGGCCAACCCTGCATTCCCTTCTCAATGGGACACTCACCCCGTGCATGCAACCACTTTAAGTTCGCTTTTATAATATACGCCCCGAAAACACGGCATATGGTTACAAGTGGCCCCTCTAGTAGTATTGAGTGGGTCGGCAGTGCATGTGTGAAAGTAAATGGAAGGATCGGTGACCGTTGTATGTTAACAATGCTTTTTTCACTTCAGCAAAAGGTCAGCTGCATAAGCTGAGGTTCAATTCAGGAAACGTTTACTGCTATCCTTTAACCAAATGAACCAACAAATCCTGGAGATTTTATTAGAGGCGTCGAAAAGTCACTTCTCCATACCATTTACCTAAGAAGTTCGCATTTTAGATGTAGGTCACAGATTCTATTCGAATTCTGTTCAGAGGGATGCATCTGAAATTTGCCACTTTTTTATTTAGTATTACAACTTCATGCATTGGCTTTAAGCATGCAGTTCTAGGAATGTTTGAAATCAGTACAAAGTTTTGCTTCCGTTAGGTTTGTGAAGTTAGTTTTGTTAGCAAATCCCTTCCCTCTCAAGTACCTACGCGAAGAATGTTTCCCATATGGCCTTCCATGTGACGTGTCTAAACACTCCTGTTATTCCTACTGGTTTGTGTTCTGATTAGAAAAACACACTCACGCAAGAATCCTGTTCATGCTGAGTCATAAGATCCTTGGTATTGACGAGTCCTCTTACTTCTCCTTTCCTCGGCGTACACAGTGTTCAAGGCTCTTACTTTCTTGCTCTGAGTGTAGCAATTAGGAAAGAGCCTAGAAGGTACTTTGTGGGGAAGAACGTCGTGATGTTCCGGGTGTGTGATTTATGGGTCACTACCAGTTGCTGACGTCTTCACCATGGGCCTGTCGTAGTGTGTGCAGATGAAATAGCGCTGCTAAAATATGATGATATACATCATTCTTCTGATACTTCACGTTTGCACAGGTAGTTGAGATAATTGAATGCTGATAATGGATGATATACCTGGAAATATGATGATATACATAATTTTTATGATACTTCACGTTTGCACAGGTAGTTGAGTTCCGTATCAGTCGAGGACACCTTCTTGAGCATTACGACATCTGTTCAAAACCGTCCTTCAGTATTAAGGAATGGAAAATCTCTCATCGTATTTGATCCCGGGTAGAAGTTACCGTACGAACTGGAACTGGTTAACATTTTCCATTATTACAGAGAAGTAACAACACCAATTATCAGTCTGATGAATAACTCATGACGGTCCCTGACGTTCAGTAGTTCAAAAGTACTCCTTTAATTGTACAGGCTGTACAGGGCGTACGTTTGTATGCTCGTCTGAGGGTTCCGTAAGGCATTGCCTCTGTGGATAGTTCGCCGGGTGACCGCGTCGGAGAAAGGCAGCACGGGTCGCCACCATATGTCGACCCGGTGGGGCGACTGGGGACGGATCAAGGTGCGGGCCCTGGGCGGGAGAAAGGATTAGATGAGGGGGCGGTCTTCCGTCTCCCCTAAACCTTGATACCCCCTGAGAATAGTGTGGGGTCGTGAGTAACAAACACGATGAGTCTGTGTCGCGTGGTTCGCTTAACATCAACAGCCACAACACAGGTTGTATCCTCAAGTGGACGAATACCTTTCAAAGGATTAGTTCAACACTTCCTGATGCGTCTATAACCATCCCAAAGGTTAATTCACCACCACTTCCTGATGCGTTGAATACCTCCTGAAATGTTAACTCAACGCACTGATACTTCGGATACCTTCCAAAAGTTAACGCAACGCACCTATGTACCGGAAGCCTGTCAAAAAGTTAACTCGACACACTAATGTACCGGGAACCTTCCAAAAGGTCAACTCGATACTTGGTGTTGCATTCAACACTGAGTCTGCTGCCAGGAGCTGCTGCTGTAGTACAATCCGCTCAAGTGCTGTCGGTACTCGATACTTGGTGTTGCATTCAACACTGAGTCTGCTGCCAGGAGCTGCTGCTGTGATACAATCCGCTCAAGTGCTGTCGGTACTCGATACTTGGTGTTGCATTCAACACTGAGTCTGCTGCCAGGAGCTGCTGCTGTAGTACAATCCGCTCAAGTGCTGTCGGTACTCGATACTTGGTGTTGCATTCAACACTGAGTCTGCTGCCAGGAGCTGCTGCTGTGATACAATCCGCTCAAGTGCTATCGGTTGCCACTTCCATTGGTTGTACCGATGACGCAGTTTAAACCGTGTGTGTCGCGGCCAACTGCTTTAATGGTGAATCTGACCATGACTTGCTGACTTTAGGTTGCAAGATTTAGTCAAAATCGATGGTAACCTTAAATGAGATCATTGCTATTTTTGTATCATCGAGTTGATATCCCGTTGAGAAGAGGAGGTCTAAATATCGACGAGTGGGCTACGAAAAAATGCTCGACTGGGAGTCTAAAATCGTTGATGGGGGGTGGGGGTTGGGTTGGGAAAAACGTTGAGTTGGATCAACATATCGTCGAGTGGGGACCAAAATGTCGTCGAGTGTGGGTCGAATTAAATGGTGTTGGTGGGAGCCAATAAATCATAGAAATTAGTGCATCATATTATTAAAACAAATTGCAATGTTAGGGGAATTTATCTCTACTAATGATCATAAATACCGTCGGATCGCGTCAGTACATTTTGAGAGGGAATACGTCACAACATTCGAATGTCAGCCAAGAGAGAATGCCGGTTTCCAGTCAAGTTGTCGCGTTCTGTCTCTTTAGTTTCAGCTTTTCGGCGGTTGTGGTTCTCACTCGACTGGAGCTGCGGGTTATCAGACGTTGAACACAAAAAACGCGACCCCAACGAGCCAAAAAAAAATATTGAACGATCAAATAATCTTGAGATGATGGGCAGAGTCGTTTGTGTAATAATTGTGCACACTCAAACGACAAAGAGAAACCGGTGATAAGCAGTTACTAGGATGCTTTGTCCCTCATATAATTGGCTCTAACTTTAGCTGCTCTAGCAGATTTAGTACTTGTTGCTGTATCCCTTGCAACGGTTGCGATGACTTCAGTAGCTCTAACATATGTTTGAGCATCTCCAGCAGCTGTTACAGATTTGTAATGACCGTCTCATCAGCGTGGACGGTCGAACGGACAGCATGACGCAATTTAATTGCGTTTGTCGCTTCCTTTACCACCCTGCCTACCGCTGTCATGTGCGCCGCTTCAGCCAATGCCTCTACCATCTACCGGCCTGCCTACCGCTGTCATGTGCGCCGCTTTAGCCAATGCCTCTACCATCTACCGGCCTGCCTACCGCTGTCATGTGCGCCGCTTTAGCCAATGCCTCTACCATCTACCGGCCTGCCTACCGCTGTCATGTGCGCCGCTTCAGCCAATGCCTCTACCATCTACCGGCCTGCCTACCGCTGTCATGTGCGCCGGTTTAGCCAATGCCTCTACCATCGACCGGCCTGCCTACCGCTGCCTGTGCGCAGCTTTAGCCAATGCCTCTATCATCTACCGTGCTGCCTACCGCTGCCATGTGCGCCGCTTCAGCTAATGCCTCTACCATCTACCGGCCTGCCTACCGCTGCCATGTGCGCCGCTTTAGCCAATGCCTCTACCATCTACCGGCCTGCCTACCGCTGCCATGTGCGCCGCTTTAGCCAATGCCTCTATCATCTACCGGCCTGCCTACCGCTGCCATGTGCGCCGCTTCAGCTAATGCCTCTACCATCTACCGGCCTGCCTACCGCTGCCATGTGCGCCGCTTTAGCCAATACCTCTACCATCTACCGGACTGCCTACCGCTGTCATGTGCGTCGCTTTAGCCATTACCTCTATCATCTACCGGCCTGCCTACCGCTGCCATGTGCGCCGCTTCAGCTAATGCCTCTACCATCTACCGGCCTGCCTACCGCTGCCATGTGCCCCGCTTTAGCCAATACCTCTATCATCGACCGGTCTGACCCTATTGAGAGCAACGCCACAAATGGTGTCTGAATTTGCCAATGAGAGAACATAAAAAAAAGGAATTCTAGACATTTATGTATCGCAAGAAATCACTTCCCTGTGTTTTTATTGCGCAAGGACCAGCCCTACTCCAGTCATGCAAGGGCCAAGCCATGCAGATGCATGAGGCATTGTTTTAGCCCACCAGATGACGCGACCCACAAGGCCTATTAATGATTTGTTGCCGCTGCCGTAGTGCATTCGGATGCGAAAGTAAAATCTGCACTTGGATTTTGGCAGCTAACAAAGACTCAGACCCTATGTCTAAAATGGTCCAGACATGTCTCTAACTGCTTAATAATCCAACAAACTCTGACTCAATTTGCTTGTTAAACTTTTTGACTCAATTTGCTAGTTCATGATTTTTACTCGAAGACTTTGGGACATACAATTTCAAAATTGTGAACTATTGTATGTGATAGCGTTGCATGGCCTTAGTCAAAAATGTATGCGCCCAATTAAGCGTATCTGAAGAAGTAAATAATACATTATACTTCAATTTTTGCTTTCCAACTAACTGTCGATGAAAACGACGTTTAAAACAATGGCTGGATTTGTGTTCGACTTACAGAATATTCATTGTACACGCTATGCATTAACTCCTTCAAACTTTTTTTTACGATTATTCTGATGTCAGAAGAGGGTCGTAAGATTTTTTTTTTTTCCACTGATCTGACGTCAGAAGAGGATCCCAACATATTTTCTTATTTTTTACCACTAAACTGACGTTGAAAGAGTATCCTAACATATTTTCTTCCCTAACCTGACGTCAGAACTGGGCTTTAACGTGTTTTCCTAAATTTTACCACTAATCTGGCGACACAAAAGAAGGCCTTAAAATATTTTCTATTGATGAGTACTGATTGAACGTATAGGTGTAGATGATTGACTCCCGTCTCCGTGTAGCGGAGTACAAGGGTTCGTTCAGGTAAAGTAATTTTGTTAATGTCGATTTTTTTTTGGCGGTGTAAACAAACTTGCCAATTTGTTTTGTTGAAGTGACAATATGCGTTTGATTAAACAGGCAATACGTTTTATTGTCTCAGTTAAAGGTTTGTTGACAAAATAAAATTAATTTTGTTAAATATATTTTGCTAAAATCTTTAATATTTTTGTTGTTTCAACCAAAATATTTATATTTTTGATAAAAAAATGAATGTTAAATATCAGCTGGAAATCACGGAATGTATTCTAAAAGACTGATATAACAGTCATAGCAATCCAACATAAATTGTAAATACCTAGCTAAGATGCATCATAAAAATATTCACCAAGTGCTTAACCGAATATATAATATACACAATTAGGCTCCAACATGCAATTCGAAGGCATAAATTTAATCCTCAAATAGATTTTCTTCCGATTGCACGACCTTCATTGCTACCAAAATACTGTTTCATTAAACCCATTCAACTGAATGGGTCTCGGGTTGCAAATGTGCATCGACCACATAAAAATCAGCGACAAAAATCAAACTTGAACTTGCTATCTTACTCCCGCACGGCCAGGCCGACTGTAGCGCTGTGACAGCGGGGGACAATAGTTCTTGTGCATACCAAAAAGACTACACTTGTGACTTTCTTCGTCAACGTTATCAATTAAAAAACAGTCGTTTAAATATCACTTACATTTATCAATAATAACTGTTACTTTGAAATAATTCCGCGAAAACAAGATTAGATTTTGTCATCGCTAAAATTACAAATGTATTTGGCTGAGAAACAACAAACAAATTTTTGTTCGACGAACATGCGTTGATTAGTAGCTATATTGCATAGGCAAGTGAAACCATTATTTATGCTAAAAAGACAAGCTCGAGTCACAAACAACACGTGAAACGCGAACGACGTAGCTACCTGTGATGTACGTACATGTTCCTAAATATCTCGATCGAAGTGAAATGGATGTTGTGCGATACCAAACGATATCCAGTGGTGGTGGTCAATTGACATCGAAAGGTGATGCAATTTAGACCTACAGGGTCTTTATAAATTTGACCTGCATTTAACTGATGTGACACCTAAAAAGCATGCGACTTACATTTTTTAACGGTAAGTTTGGCATTTGAGTCTATAACGATTAGTTTATATATATATACATATATCCGTTACTCGTACAGAGCTGAAATTTACCACGCGAGAGATTTCAGCAAACTGTTGAATCGACACGCAGTGTCGTATCCAAGCAGACCGCTTCGAGGCAACAGAAATATCGGCGTTTTGCTTCACTTTGTTTACACTTTCACTTCATGGCCTGAGAAGGTGTCACGTGCTTCCATTGACACTAGTATAAGCTAGGCACTTCTTGTGACGAAAGCAAATAAATGTTAATTCAAAACGACTCTCAATTGAATGTAAGTAAAGAAATTACCGCTCTCAACATGATCAAATGTCAAAGGATTTTATTATCAAAAAACAATTTTGTCGCATTGGGCTGCTTGGCATTTCTATTGTGGAATCGTGCGCTGTTCCACTTTGAATGAAAGTATATGGTTATTCCTACATTACACGCAAGCAATTTTATCGACTTATACTTTCAGTTCTGAGATGTCAAGTGTGAGCGGTACACGTCTATACATCCGACTCTCCTCCTATATGCATACCTGTACAAAAAGCCCCATCATAATTAGTTGGTGTCCGCCTGCAACTGTATGCTAGCGACTGAGACTACTTGAGAAAGCGAAACATGCATGGGGCCGCGGGGCATGCAAGTGGTAGGAAGCCTTACTGCCCATAAAGCCCTACCATCTATAAAGCGCAACTCTGTAACGTGTTACTACCTGTAAAGCCCTACCATCTATAGAGCGCAACTCTGTAGAGCGTTACTACCTGTAAAGTCCTACTATCTATAGAGCGCAACTGTATGCAAAGCGTTACTACCTGTAGAGCCCTTCTATCTATAAAGCGCAACTCTGTAACGCGTCACTACCTGTAAAGCCCTACTATCTATAGAGCGCAACTCTGTAAAGCGTTACTACCTATAAAGTCCTACTATCTATAGAGCGCAACTGTATGCAAAGCGTTACTACCTGGAAAGCCCTACTATCTATAAAGCGCAACTGTATGCAAAGCGTTACTACCTGTAAAGCCCTCCTATCTATAAAGCGCAACTGTGTGTGAATCGTTACTAGCTGTAAAGCCCTACTATCTTTCAAGCGCTGCAATCGACGAAACTCAACTCTATATAAAACGCTACTATCTATAAAGCGACACAATCTATAAAGCGCTGCAATTTAATTATTTATTTCTATCGTCTAGCAATGGGTTTTTAATCCTCAGGTCTGACACAATGAACCTAATTTACATGTGCACTATTTGAAGTAGAGAAACGAGAGATTAAAAGCGATTCGTCAAAGCTCATCACTCGTGGGCGGCCGAATCGCACTTCTTGCGGTGAAATATATTCCACAATGTATGCCATTGACACTAGTATAAGCTAACAGTGTCAAGTAAGAAATGTATGATAAATTAATCATTAATTCGTCACAGCTCATCTCTAGGGCATGGGCGGCCGGCTCGTACTTCATGGAACAAAACACTGTCTAAAATGAGCTACCATCTATCAAACTGTATTATCTTTAGATCATGCATGTATTTGGGCGCTTATCGTAACTTCAGCAGGATGGTTACTCAGTGAATATCGATTAAAAATTAATGAGGAAAGTGACTGAAAATCTAGCAAGGATTGATACAATGGTTAAAAGTGGCAGCTGGCTCATGGATATAAGTAATGACATTTAACAGTTGCACCTGCGATGCACCACAATTATAGAATAAAATGCTGTTGGAAATCAAACGTGTACCTTGGTTGTAACCACAGAAAACATCTAAGGTTAGAAAATCGATATGAGAAGTATACCTCAATTCTGTGATCTTGATAAACCTCTAATTCACTCTTGACTCAAACGCACGGTCATCAGGCAAATGTGCCCTCAACATGCATATGGTGATGTTACTGGACGAGGAACGTTCATTGTCGAGCTGTGGGTCAGGTGGCAGCTCCGCTGTAAACCGCTGTTCAGTGAATAAACTCCAAGCATATAATAATAATAAACAAAGAAATGTGTGTGAATTAAGTAAGTGAAGGAAGCACCTCCACGAGCGATACGTTGCCTTTGATTAGATTCATATGTATATGCACTCGTACTTATAT